>JAGTTH010006300.1:0-266546 GCA_022606485.1 Agraylea sexmaculata | reverse complement strand
CACGATGTCTGCTGTGTCTGTTAAGCACGTCATGAATTATGAACTAATACATATTTTTTTTAATATTTAATTTATCTTAAATATTCTCAGTTAGTTCAAGTCCAACCTATAAATCATAATATATAGTATATTATAATATGATAAATCTTTTTTTTTTAATTTTTTAACGAAAAGAGAAACATTATCTCCTATACTAAATACTTTATAATTAAACTCTATATTTTTTCTTTATTATTTTACTTTTTCAATCATTGATGATAATATTTTAAGGAGGGCTGGGTTTCTAAAATAGACATATGAATAGATAATTAATTATTTACAGAGTATGTGTTTTACAAAAAAAAATTTCATAAGAAATAATCTCGTTAAGTAGATTATTGAAAACTTTATACAGGTTTGAAGTCCGGCATAAACTTGTATTCAGTAAATTATATTATGCTCTAATCGGTTCTTCAGATTTCATATAAATAAATTCAAATAAAAAAATAGTTCACTCTGTTTTCCATGAATATATTCTCGAGTGGAGGTAAACATCTGGTTTTCAGTAATTTGAATACGTTGTTTCAATCAAGCTAGCTCTGTCCAGTGGTTTCTAGTCATTGTAGAATATACACTAATAAAGTCCAGGTGGTTTCTACCTGTTCAAAATAGACTACAATGTATCATTTCCATTTATATACAACATGTATTACGTGTATGGTTCAATTCATCTAGCCTTGTGCTTTCAACTAAACTAAATATAGAACCATTTTAATCCGTCTTTGAATAACAAAATGATCAAAGATGTTAAATTTGACCCAAAATTGTCACAATAAAAAAAAAGTTTAAAATTGTATAATGTAATTTAAAAAAACAATTGTTAAGGTACAGCACACAAAAATTTATAATAATTATCTATAAATATTTTTTTTTAGAATATTATGTAACAATATCTAACTACAATTATATGCTTGCAAAACTTATAAAATTATATTTATTTCATAATAATATGTATTAACAAAAAAACTTGTTGATAGTATTTTCAATCTTTTATTATTACTTATTACTACACAAATATTAGATTATTTATACAATTCTCTAAATTCAAATACAAAAAAAAGAGAATTCAAACCAAAAAAATACATTTTTGTGGTATTACTTGATAGTAAATTATACTCAAATAAAGAAACATCAATAATAAGTTAAATTAGAAACTGTTTTATATAATGTAGGTATTTATATTAAATTTACATATAACAAATATTAATCCACAAATACTCTTTTATATATTTTTTTGTCAAATCATATAGTATTTCTATTCTCTTCAAACGCTGGGTTTTAGATAATTGGTTAAATCGGGCTTAAACCTAAAATTTTCGCATCCAATAATTATTACTCATTAGAGGAGGTTCTCGAGCGTATGTGATAATTGAATACAAGATTTTAATCAATAAAAAATGCTTCCATAAGTCATTAAGGCCCTCTTACAATATTTTAATGTTCCTTTTATTATATGCCCATCGTGTTCATTGTGGCATTCTCCACCCTCAGACGAGCTAAGGGATGATTTAAAATATAGTGTGCAGTGTGCGGCCGTTCTTTCACAAATGCATGCTTATGTGAATATGTGTTCGTTCTGAAATTAGAACTGGAGAATGAATGCTAAAATAAGAAAACAGCGAGGAGGGCAGAGAACTAGAAAGAGAAAAGAGGAGACAGGCGAAGAATACACGAAGAAGCCAACCTTTCTAATGGATGAAGTACCAACACTATGTATGTATGCACAACCAAAGAAAATATCTGCCTCTATATTGCATTCAAGCCGAGACATTTTATACTAAATACAATACATTCTTCAAATAATTCATACAGATGACGGCTTTAAAAGCAATAAAACGACGATCAAATAATCGCATTTTTTTAAATATTTGTGATTGAAATTACGGACAATTGGCATAATAGATACTCAACAATTAGCGTATAGAACTTCACTTTTTTATTTTTCAAAGAATTAAAATTACAATTTTTTATCAGATTAGAAACCAGTAGACTTAACGTGATTATATGTAAAGAAAAATGTTACATTGCTTTTAAATTATTATTAGAATAATGTGTTCTTATTTCTGTTTTGAAGGTGACAATGGATATTATGTAATATTTATTAACTGTAATTATATAAAATATTAAAATTCCCATCAATTATCATCTATCCAATTAATACTTTAAAATGTTTACTTATATATTTACGTCCCGATGTGATTTTTGAGAAGTTTTTTTATAATTTTGTCGGCGAACTTAACTATTATCACCTCAGTATTTACCTTACAATCCAAGACACCAGAATAAACCTGGATCAAAATGATAGATCGGAATTTTATTAATATTATTCCAGATCTCCTAGTCAAAAAAAAACTGAAGAAATCATTTTTGTTTACTTAAAAAACGGATTTGAACTCACAATAAATATCCACGACCTAAAATAAAAGGGAATGGAGATGGGAAAAAATGTATATAGTACTTAACTATAACATGATTAAAAATAAAATTAAATTCTTTCATGACGCTTTGAAAGTAGATTTAAATTGTGGAGATTAAAATGTCGTTCTTCCGGAAAGTTAATTTAATCAATGAACCGATGAGGATTTCTTTTTCTATACAGGGGAAGCATCCTCATTATTAAACTGTCAAAGTATAATATAATTCTACAAATCCCTCTCAAAAAATTGAAGCTGTGATCATCATTAAATCTGTATTTGATCCATTCAATATAAAATATAATTATAATAAATGGCAGCAGGTGAAAAATAAAAAGTGACATTGGATAATAAGTCATCGTTGGCTTAATAATGTAATATTGCAAGCAACAGCAGCGTCACATTTAATAAACTCCACCTAAATAACAAGCAACACCCCTAATGAAACACACATACACAATCCACCCCTATAAAAATACACACCTAATTATAACGTTACTCGCCTGTATTAAATTCTATTTTGATTAAAAAGATAATGGCCGGAACTCTTAAGCCCGTTAGATGCAAACCTTTGCCTAATGAGACGTTTTTATCGGCGTCCTACAGCGCTACTTGCACAAGTTAATTAATTCTTCATATAATAACGAGCAATATATCATTAATTATTGAAAAAGAGACTCTTTAAGGAGATGGATAGTTCACAAGAAAAATTTTATATAACCATATTTAAAAACCACCCGGTAGACTTATAATCAGGGAGCTAATTTTAAGGGGAAGTAAAATTTAATACTTTTAAATAAAAAAATTTAATTGCTTAATTTTTTAATATATAATAATAGAGCTCTGTTAAAGCTTCATTTTATTTTTAATTTAGATGGATAAGATTTTTATTATTATTTGTGAAAATAAATACCACTAATTAAAAGGTGACCCAAACTGAAACAAAAATTACTTATTTACATATATAATTTAGTTTAATGCGAATTTTTAAAAACTTAACTATTTTCCCTAATTATTATTCCACCCTATACAATGCATACATACATAGCTAATAATTAAACAAACTATTAATATTTTGATACGTCTATGTAAAGTTTTCTAATTATTCTTCAAATGACTAATTGAAGATGGCGTAAATATTTCCAGGTATGAAGTTTTAAGCGAAATCAAATTCAATGAATCCAACTTTGAGTTTATTCAAGAATATTGTAATATTGTTACGTCTGAAACAAAATTGGGGGGGTTGAAGGGGAGGCAATAAAATTAATTAAGTCGTTCAGGAAACGTAACGTTGAATGTATTAAAAAAATGCGCTAATTTTGTTCCCCATTCTACACGATGTTTTTATTAATTTTTTATTGGTTTACAACGACCATTAACAATGGTCTTATTCAGCCTGAATTATATTATACCGGAACAAAAGAAACCGTTAACGTTTCACTGCACATATTTAATAAGGACACATTTCATGATCCTTTCAATGGGACTCTTTGAACGATTCAGATTCCTGAATTAAATATTTTTTAAATGAAAAATGCATTTTATAGACAATGTTCCCTTTAATTTTAATTCTTTATTATACTTAACTTTAAAAAAGGGATTTTTCGTAAATATGTTTGTGTGTACCCACAGTATTTTTGGTGCTACTTGAAAAACTTTAAACCAATGTCATAACCTTTCAACGAGAGATTCGAGGATAATTATATAATTTCACATTTCACCCATTTAACATAGTAAACTAATTCTTATAAATAATTATTTTTTAATTAATAAAATCGATAAATGTACCAAAATAAAATAAAAAATATAATAAAAGCTGTAAACATTAAAGATACACCATTTAGAAATGAATTTTATAATTATTCTTGTGTTTTATACAATCTAAATACAATTATTATAATTTTAAAACTCTATTTAGGGACTCTCTGATTTTTTTAATTGAGTATTTAAGGAAAATTGGATGTGATGTACCCAATGAAATTATATAATATAAAGATAGTTTTGCGTATTGTTTTTATACATTAAAACGGGGTCGTCACTACTACATGCGCATATTATACATATACTCCATACATACGTGGGCTGTGACTACCTGCAATACTGTAGTCCCTAATATCCAACACTCGATAGCAACAACATTGTTCTTACAAAAATATCCGAAATGATCATGTATATTTTTTATTTTATTAAATAAGAGAAAACAGTTCTCTGGAATACCAGAGAACCTACATCTCTATGTGAAGTTGTAAAATAACATAATATAATCAAAAAGGTAAGGTAAAAAACTTAATATAATCAAATTTAATTAAATATTAGTCCTCTAAGGATAAATTTAAAATCAGTGAGGATGTTGTGAAAGATATCTACTTCGGGTAAGGAGTTATTATAAATGGACATTGATCGTCTAGAGAATGTATGGGACATATAATTAGTTCTTGCATATGTTACATGTATTACATATATTACATATATACATCATATATTTTTCCTTAAATATATCAAACAACTTATAATTATGCACTTAAACGTTTACACATACGTTTTTTTTAAGTATTATTGTCACCTTTAGATATACATACAAACTCATTGGATGAACCATTTATGTAACGAGTTTCTCTAACCCTTGTTAATCCCCATTATATATATTTTTTAATTATTCCCATAAATTCCAGATAAGTGAGAAAGGACCTATTAAAATTGAATTGAATAATAAAAATATAAAATTATATTTTCAGGTGTTTGGGGCGGCATGCATGAAAAGCGCCTACTGCATAGTCTGCTGGATCACTACAACGTACTGGAGAGGCCAGTTGTCAATGAGAGTGATCCATTACAGCTTTCCTTTGGCCTTACACTTATGCAGATCATTGACGTTGTAAGTTTATCTTAGATTAAAACCACTCTCATCCATATGAAATTGTATACTGTGGTGCTTCATTATAAAGTTAACACCGCATATTTAAAATGGATTACATCATTTATTTATACTGCAGCATCACAGACAGAAATCGATACTGAAATGCTGCTCTACCCATTAATACATTCAAATAGTTAATGGTTTTAATACAATTTATTTTTAAAAAAAGTTGCCAGATACGACGTTCAAAATAATTTATCAGAAATTAATTAGGTCCATTGTATATATACATAAAATATTAATATTACGAATATATATATATATATATATATATATATATATATATATATATATATATATATATATATTCACCTCACCTCTACTCACAACTACCTCAGAGTCAACACACCTTAAAAATTTCACTTCTACGAGCACTGTCGTAGAGCTATGATGATAATACATAGATATAAACATTAGATATCGCATTGCATATAATGAAGTCGTGTAGCCCATGTATTGTTGCACTCTTCTCTCCTATTCGACACAGACATAAGTGTTTCTCTCTCTCACTCACATTTCTATTCATCACTGAAAGTGGTTGTGACAATACTTTGGCGATTACAACGCAATAATAATTTAAACATCTTAAAGAAGTAGTCTTTGGTAAAAACTGAACCTAGATGTATTTGAGTCCATATGACATGTAGTAACAATGCATTTACCCATTTTACTGTGAAATATAACTGAAGATATGAAGAGATATGTTTACAGTATAATTTTTGCCAGGTAACTCATGTTTTTGGCCTCTCATGAGATATCTTATGTTTATGTCTATGATTCCAACCTAATTGTGTGTATGAGAAATCCTTAATGTACATATTAATGGTACAGTGATTGGAAAGTTTAGAATGGGCATCGAAACAGCAAAATATGGATTTCAGAAATTAGTATTAAAGCATAGACTTTAATAAAATATCTCAATATTTGGAGAATACAAGGATATTAATTACACATACAGTAATAACAAAGTACTTAATGATAAGTTGTCGTTCGAATATGTTCGAACTTTATACAGTATGCTGTATACAATCCTAAGTGGCTAAATCCACTCAAGCGATATCTTATGCTTATATCTATGTGATAATATAATATTTCTTTCTAAAATTTTCTCATATTTGAGCACGTATTTCACCCAAACTGCAATATTTCTTGACTCACGCCAGGAGGTCAAAACTTTCAAATATGACACATTGGCAGAAGCAACGAGGCACGTTTTCCTGTAGAAGTGGCAATATTTCCGGCGGGTGCAACTGTGCGATATTTCCGATATTGGGCAAGCTGTGGCCTCTTAAATATATTAAACGGGGAGTCTGTGTAGTAAAATAGAGTAAATATTTTAGGTTGGCCTGGGAGTTAATTTTCGAAGGCGGGTTAAACGTGGTGCAATGCAGAAGCTGCTTGCAGTATGACCTACATATGCATTGCATTGCACCAACTACTATATCTGACATTACTGCATTCTACCACTCTCATCTAATCTATATATTTAATCATATTATATTTTATAAAATTACATCTATTATTCGTACACTGGCTTTACGCGTAATGGCCCATTGGCTGATATTAATAAGAAAAAACTCCCAAAGAAACGTTATGCTGGCTACAGACACTCGCAAATGTTAGTGAATAGTGTGGAGGGCAACATTCGTAAAAAAATTCTTGATTCATCGAGTATGAGTGAATTTTTATGAAATAAAATCAAATATTTCAACCATCATTGGATTCCCGTAATGCGTAAAGTAATGGATTCCCAGGCATACGTCACCTTAAACATACACCGTAAATACGATAGTAGAGTTACTTAGCTACACTTATGATCGGTTTTTTTTAGTTAATGCCTCGTCTGAGCCTCGGGTGAGGCACTAATTAAAAAAAAACAATCAAAAGTACAGCAAAGCAACTCTATTATCGACTTTACTTTGTACGTCTACGGCGACGCACGCCTAGTAATCTCAAGCTTTTTATTGCGAATATTAATATAATTTAACAATATTAAATTGGATTCTTACGAACATTCGACACTAAAGTGGAGTGTGTGGAAGCACCATTACAGTTACTACTCATAATTTATTTTAAATAAATACGCAAATTATAGTAGAAGCTCATTTGAAGCGCGTTTAATATGATTCTTTTCTGTAGTACATCATTTTTAAATAGTTTAATGCAATATTAGTGAGTCGTGCTAGAGCTGATAATATCGGTGCGTGTATGAATAGAGCTTGGTAGTATTTGTTTAAACCAGATCTATTCGTATACGCACTGCACGCACACTCTCATTACTCTATTATATGGAATACGGCCGTTTGAATCCTAACATAACCTAACCATTAAAAAATCCAACAATATGAACTACTCACTTAACTTATTCTAAAAAAATTAGCAATTTTCATTCACTCACTACTAAATATTCACTCACATCGTATTTTAAAAGCTATAAACAAATTACATGATTTCCAGGACGAGAAAAACCAGCTACTCATCACCAACATCTGGCTTAAACTTGTAAGTAAAAACAAAACTATAAACAATAACCATTTAATAAATCAATATCACCATACACTGTTAAACTGAATTGTGGATAAATAAAATTATGATAAATTTAAATAAATAAATAATATACACGTTTAGTTTATACCTACTAAAGACACTATCAGAATATAATAAATGATGCTGAGTTTAGTTATGCCTTGCTTACACCTGATACTATACAATTTACCTGGATTTAATGATTAATTGTCAGTGTCAAAAAATTTACGCAGGATTTGATTTTTTCACCACCCAAAAATTGACGATTGAAAAATGTGTTAATTACTAGATCTTGCGTAAATTTTGCGACACTCTGTATAATAAACTCAAAATTAATTATCTAAGGGACGCATTTTCGATTCGATAATGATAGTTGTTGATTTGAATCCTGACAAAATCCCTTTTCGCTATTTCTTCTCCTCCCCTTCTTCGGCTTCAAATAAAAAGGCACTGAAGCAAACGGCTGTCGAATAAATTCTAAATGGAGACAAAGTTTTCCGCTCCGGGTGAAAAGGCCCACACAGCTAAATTCCAGATTACGTTTTGATCTCGATTTACGGGCATTACGAATTGCAGAAAAATGAAAGTCTACTTTTCAATTTGATCACTTTTTGATTCGCATCCGATTCAAAGGTTAATTTTGTCCAACTTAGGAGTGGAACGATATGAACTTGAGGTGGAACACATCCGACTATGGAGGAGTCAAAGATCTAAGGATTCCTCCGCACAGGCTGTGGAAACCCGATGTCCTTATGTACAACAGGTAAGGATATTGAAATAATTATAACGCTATTTCACCTTAATCTTTTTACATGTAATTTCAGTGCTGATGAAGGCTTCGACGGAACGTATCCCACAAATGTGGTAGTACGTAACAACGGTTCATGTATGTATGTACCACCTGGAATATTTAAGAGCACCTGTAAGATTGACATCACCTGGTTCCCATTCGACGACCAACGGTGTGAGATGAAGTTCGGCAGTTGGACTTATGATGGATTTCAAGTAAATTAATAAATATATTTATAACAAGTCTTATACACAGTAATATAATGTAGGTCCATCCTAAAGTACATAGGGAAAATTGGGAAAAAAAATTCACAATCTGTTGAAGGATTTGTATGATTATATTATCTATATAATTATTGTATAAGAAGACAATAATAATTTTATAAAATAAAAGTTCTTCAAAATTTGACATCCTGGGAAATTTGTTGAATGTTATGATTTTCAATCATACTAATTAATGATTTAAAAATAATAATTAAAATAATGATAGGTCAATATATATATTTAACAAAATCAATTTTCACTGGGATTGTTTATAAATTACAGTAAATGGAGAAATTTTTCAAATTTGTTCCATAACTACTGAATCATTTTTAAATTTCAATTATCTACACTAAACTACACATTTTGTTAGTTATATTCGTAGAGAAAATTTCAAACTTTAGACACACCTAGTGGCTACTAATTTACCATAAAAGAATGTGATTTATTAATTTATATTTATACACGCCTCGAAGAGCTTTATACATTTTTTATTATAAAATAAGAATTTTTATTATAGAATAAAGGTTAGAGACATTGCGAAATAATATTTGCCTCAATATATTCCTTACGATCCAGGAAACCAAATTAAACGATTAAAACTATCGATCGGGATTTTATTAATATTATTCCTGATCTAAGACAAGTCGTAATATATAACTGATCAAACCATATTTTTTTACTTAAGCGGAATTTAAGTCCAAGACCACAATAGTCTAAACGCTGATTATCTAACATAACACTAGAAAAATATTTAGTGTCACATGAAAACCTGTTTGTAATAAATATTCTCTTTCTTTCAGCTTGACTTACAACTGCAAGATGAAACTGGAGGTGACATCAGTAGTTTCGTGACCAACGGCGAATGGGAACTGATAGGTTGCTATTACTTGCATATTAAATATTTCTTTTTTTATTCTAATAATGATATAATTTCAGGAGTGCCTGGTAAACGTAACGAGATCTATTACAATTGCTGCCCAGAGCCATACATCGACATCACGTTTGCAATAGTGATCAGACGCAAAACTCTATACTACTTCTTCAATCTGATTGTGCCATGTGTTCTTATTGCTTCCATGGCATTGCTTGGCTTCACACTGCCACCAGATTCGGGAGAAAAACTATCGCTCGGTAAAACAATCAAATAATTTCATAATAATGCCATAAATCCAGCGACCACACGATCAGGTAAAGTTACTCGAGTCTTGTTTATTTTAAATAGTAACAATACTTAACTACGCAGAGCAATCTGTAAGAGTGTACCTAAACCAATGAGCTTAAATATATGTATATGGATATGCCAATAATACTTGTAAAGACGTCAATACCAAAGCAGGCACAGATCAGGCTAGCTAGATCAGGTTTCGTGTGTCAGTCGCTTGGGGCGCTGCTTCTACTGACTCACTAATTCAAATTCTATTGCGTGTACATATATTCGTGATCGGCTATGTTCGAATGTACGACGTAACATTGCATGGCGCTTCTATAGATAAAAGTTCATTGACCTAAATAAACACTTCTATATAATTACACATGATCCACGTAATTGTTTTCTATTTAAATCCTCTTAGAATTGATTGTAATAATATAATAGTGTGTTATTGAGTCGTGGTATGTAGTGTGTATACGAATAGACTAGAGCTAGTTAAGATTGGGATTCCTCTGCGTGCATTACCGTAAACGTACACCGTAAAGAGGGTAATAGAGTTGCTTTGCTATAATTTTGATCGGTTTTTTTGTTAATTAGTGCCTCGCCCGAGGCTCAGACGAGGTCTTAACTAACAAAAAACCGATCATAAGCTAAGTAACTCTACTATCGTATTTACGGTGACGTATGCCTGGGAATTTATTACTTTATATTGATTGGCCCATTATTATACACGAAAATACCAAAGATGGAAAAGTACTTTTAAAAATTCAAAATATTAATTTACTCGCATTTAATGTATAAATCAATTCAAAGTGTCAAATAATCTTGTAAAGTGAATTAATGGCAGCCAAAGTAATATTCTTGTTAGCATAGTTAATAAATAATGCACAGTAGCATTAATTCGAAGAAGCAGCCGCAGGTTCGAGTCCTGCATAAATTCATTATATCGATGTAATTTCAGAAATATTTGATATCCATACACTTTCATAAAATGTGCCAATCAAGTGTGAATGGGGTGAGGCTTCTCAACCTTGTCCGGTTTCCACTACAATTGACATGGTTATATTTTGTTGATTTTATATGAAGACTGAAATTTCAGGAGTAACGATCCTTCTCTCGTTGACTGTGTTCTTGAACATGGTTGCTGAAACAATGCCAGCAACATCCGATGCAGTCCCACTTCTCGGTACATACTTCAACTGTATTATGTTCATGGTTGCATCATCAGTTGTCTCCACTATACTCATCCTCAATTACCATCATCGTAATGCCGAAACTCATGAAATGAGTGATTGGGTAAGATTTCATATAAAAACAAACCTTATTATCAAATTCCATAATATTGTTTTGATTTTAGATAAGACTGGTATTCCTGTACTGGCTTCCTTGCCTGCTGAGGATGAGCAGACCTGTTAATCCTGACGATGCAACTCCGCCCAAAAACACTCATGCCGATGCCGAGATGAGGGAGAGATCTTCCAAGAGTCTATTAGCCAATGTGCTTGATATAGATGACGATTTTCGAAATAACCATCGCGGGCCTTATTACCGCACTATTTATAGGTATTCATACCACTTGTACTATATAACAGTATAGAACCATATAAACTATTTAATTATACTTATTAACATTCTTTGTTGGTATTCTATCTTATTGAAACATAATATGGAGACTTTAATAATGTGAATGCCCATAGGTATTGTAGCGAATGTGAAAATGGTTGTAAAAAAATATGATTTAATCAATAATTACTTTCCATCATGTGGAGCACTATATTTTAATTAAATTAAATATATTTTAATTAAATTAAATAATCGTTCTTATAATAAATGTTAAAAACAAGCGCATTCACTGATTACAATCCATGTATATAGCAATTCATTAAAAAATACTGACATCATGATCATCTTCAATAGATCAATATACTATAAATTTTAGTTCAAGCGTTTATAGATAAAATATTATCGCATTTCTATTATTTCTTGAGCCACCACCTATATGAAGAAGGTTTTAGTTTTTCCAGTTATTAATTACCCTACAAAATTCGAAGCATCATTCTGGTGAAGATTGATTATAGGTTAGAACATGTTAGGCTTTAAAAAATACCTTAATTCGTTAGAAAGTAATTATTAAATTAATTCATTTACACGAGTATTACATTAACATATACAATATTACCAAAAAAAGGTTTGATTTTGGTTAGAATGGTGAATTTGATTAGGCTTTTTTAGATGTCCAGATACATATAAATTCCGCCATACAATTTGTCGGCCGATCTGGAGGGCATTTTGTGTTTTACTATAACTATAATTGCTAACTAAATTCTCAGGGTTCACCAATAGAATATAAATAGAAGGTGTTTGCACATCTTCTGTACTCTTAAAAATTGAAGATTGTCCTCCAGATCCGCCGACAAATTGCCAAGTTTATGGCGGGCTTAACAACAACCGCGCCTAGAAAAAATAGGCTCATCTCCCGTGTCTATACAAGAGAACCTAATATTTTCTCAATAATCAAACCTAGTGAACTTATTGTATTATGTATCTCTAAATTAAAGGTTTAAGCTTAATCTTCATATTTTATTTCAGGGCGGGAGAAGAAGGTGGAGGTGGACGTCCTCCTGAGTCACATCCGCCCTCGTCATGCCTAGGAGCAGACTATGAACTGGCACTGATACTCAAGGAGATCAGGGTCATCACAGACCAGGTATTCATTATCATCATCTCTTTATAGTGAGCACCGAGTAATCTATTATCATTTTTAGTTGCGGAAAGAAGACGAGTCAGCGGAAGTGTCACGAGACTGGAAATTCGCAGCCATGGTGGTGGACAGACTGTGCCTTATTATCTTTACCCTGTTCACCATCATAGCCACCATGGCAGTATTACTATCTGCCCCACACATTATGGTCTCGTAGCCACGCCGGATTATATTTCACCTCATCTTCACACTTATCAATACTACTCTACTATCAATATTACCCATACTGTCGAAATACACCCGAACAGTGTTCCAACAGCAGATAAACCCGATCGGTTTATTAGTATCGTGAAGCGGCGGCGCAGACGCTGTACATAAAGTTTAATATAAATATTCTGTGATACACCGGTTAATTGTTAAGTTATGATTTGCAAATACTATAAAGTACGACACACATTACATCTGAGGTCGGATTAAATCACAAAAAAAAACAAACAAACAACTCTTTAAGTTATAATGAGTTGTAAAATACGTATGCGCTGAGCGTGGCGTTACTGTCTTAAGTGTTAAGATAAAATAAATAAATTAACATGTACTTTAAATATTAAATATTTATCAATTAAACGAGTGCAGCTGCGTGAAGACGCCCCGAGGGAGACCTCCTTGTGGAACTGGGGAAGTTGAGTTTCATCAGGAGTATACCCCCGATCGTTGGGCTTCTTTTCGCCAGCTGCCTTTACAATAATACGATGTAATAATCTTAATACTCTCCCGAGATATAAAAAAATCGTTAAGTTTTAGCAACTTTTTATAGTTTGTTTTATATCGTGAAATGTTTAAAGAGTGATCGAATTTACTCGAAGCACAGCCGCAGAGTCTATGAGACTTGACGGCTCGGCTTCCAATGTTGAAAATGTAAAACAGATAATAAGTAATGTCGTTATCGAATGAATGATCGATGATAAGTGTTTTTGAAGCACCCGCTATTCTGTCGGATTTTGAGAGATTTTTAAAATAATAAAATACTCATAATTCGGGTGGTAATCGGAAGTTGGACCACTCGAAGACCGATTGTATAGTAGCCGCTTCTACTTTGATTACTTACATATATATTACCGTGATAATTTCATTTTCTTCAATCACATCGTACATGCGAATCATCATTTTTTATAATTATAAATCTGTACATGCTGATGACACATAAAGTACAACACGAATGTGTCGATTTAATACATATAATGTGTGTGTCGTCTAGATAAACATGATACTTGCAATAAAGTGTGAATTGTACACGTTTATATAATTGTCGTTTACCTTAAGATTGTTATTCAAATAGCAATATTGTCGGCCGAGAGATGAAGGAGACGCTGCCTGATGATTTTACAATATACAAAATGGAAAAAATACGTGATGTCCAAGTTTTAGATCTCCACTGCCACTTTATTGTCGCCTTTGACCCTTTGGTCATCTCTGTTAGTAACAAATGCGGGAAAATGTAATGTTATAAATTATATACAAAACAATAATGTAGCACCGTCAATACAGAAGTAAAGATTGTTTTCATTGAGTGAATCATACTTATATCCCAAAACGCACAAATCACCAATCGAAATTTGTTCTTAGTAATTTCCCGCAATTTTCATCAATAACAAATGTGTTCTTCCACAATGTCACACAACCGCAACGTACATGTCAAAGATCGTTTCCTCTCATTATCAATTATATTAAATATATTTAATTATTTTATTTAATTTGTCCGTCATCTAGACGATAATTCATCATATTTTTATTCTCTTTTCAAAAGTGCTTTACACGCACGTAATGAAGGTTGTTCAACGTTTATAGATTACAATGTAAAAGTTTATAAAATTATATTACGCATAATATGAAATACAAAATGACAAGACAAAATTAAACAATTAAAATCATTGTTACAATAAATAATAAAAGATGTGTACATAGACAATTAATAATAATACCATTGAACTATATTTTAAGACAAAAATGAAAGTGTAAAACATGTTGTGATCAAAGGGAACGCGTTGTCTCCATGGATTGTACTTTGTTTATTTAAATATAGAAAAGCGAATATTTCAACTGCAGTTTTATTTTCAAATTGAACCTGAATCACTGGGTCAAATTAAATATTTTATAATTTTAATAAAATTTATATTCCGGTAAAAAATTGATGGTCCAGAAATTGTAAGTGGAAAAACATACCTTTGCCTAAAAGATTATAAATATTTTCCATTGTGATATTTACTAGTTTGATTGCATTTTGAATATTTCAAAAAATTTTTTTTTAAGTATGAGTGTTCGAACCAGATGTGTAAATACCAAAGTAAATAAATAAATATTACTATCACTATGCAATAATCTTCCTATAATAAACAGATTTATATAAATGAATCTTAAGCGATCCACATTTTATATTAAATTATAATAGGGATAAATTTTAATTAACTGATACCACCTAAGGAAAGGATAGAATTGGTTTTTTATATAGATAATACATTTCAATGTGTATATGTATTTTATAAGCAGACCTAGTCCAAGTGGGTGTAATGAAGTACTTTACGAGTTCTGCGATTATTCAATTTTTAATATTGCCTCATTATTATATTAAGTTGAATGCAAATTGATATCCGAAAAGTCAAATATGTATAATAATACATTTTACCACATATATATATATATATATATATATATATATATATATATATATATATATATATATATATATATATATATATAATAATAATAATGTAAGCCGAGCAGTGCTCTACGATTGTGAGCAATTGAAAACCTGTTTTTTACTCTCTTGGCTGAGCTTTGTTTATAAGTGATCTTTATATGACAAGACAGTCGAGCTTAAAAATTATTTGATTAAAAATGAATATAAATCTAATCGGAAGGCTTCAGAGAGAAAATTATGAAGATATCTATTTTTTTAATAATTTATTATCTTTGTTGTTATTAAAAATTAGATTTATTCTTATATAACATTCAAAGAATGTGCAAGATTTTTTAAAATTAAGTTTTTACTGAGGGATGTTTTTTTTATTTGAAGGGATGATTGATTCGAAATAAATGAGATGAAAGGCAGATGGCAGACAATTTACAGCATCCGTTTTTTAAGGAGAGATGTCGCACATAACTGCATTATCCAACCGGATCGATATGAGGCTTCGACGCTGCGCAAGTGAAGGTGGTGGGTGGTGGGAAGATAGGGAGGAAACAGGAGAATCGTCGGGATGAAGGGGATGGACAAGTCAGTAGTGGCAGGACTGCCTTAGGAAGAGGAGCCATGCGCTCCATACTTCATGTGGCCCTCGTCTTCCATCTTCTGCTGCTTCAAGGTAATAATAAACACCACAATTTAACAACACATCTTACAATCATTCATTTAAAATATATTAATAAATTGATCACAATTCCCATAAAAAAAATCATAAAAACCCTCGTGTATAAACGCTTAAAATAACTATATATAATCCTACCCTTATTACCGCTTATAAAATATATTTTTTAATAAAATTTTGATGATATTTGCAATTTTATATAGTTGAGTTTGCGAGTAGCATGGCGTGCGCACAAGCGCGACCACTCCCACTTTTATCTCAACGCGATGCATACATGGAAATATCTCGCTTTTTATATATTTAATAATCTCAATTAATGACTCATTAGTGTCTGAGCTTAATACCATTACTATTATTTCCACTTTCATATGGTTATAGTAAACCAACCATTACATAACTATTATCTGTGTATACTTTGCGAGTCGGTCGGGTAATTATTCTTGGGAGGGTGGAAAATTGCAATCGAGCCTTTTCTTATCTTTGATAAAGTCGACTTTGCACGCAAATTGACTATAAAATTTACGAAAAGCCTGCATATATGCAATGGAAAATCCAGCTTCGATAATGCTTGTTTATTTATAGATCTTGTTAATATATAATTTAATTTCATGAAAATAGATTTATACCGAACTCAATTATATTGTAAGTAACTTTCGTGTGAAATTTTTATTGCCCTCAATGGTAATACATAGTAAATTAATTGTGCCTCTTTCACATAAAATCATTATAACATGGCCAGCACATGTCATATGGGGGCTGTGGCCACCTGCAATACTGCAATCCATAAAAAAAACATCTGAAATTATCATGTAAATTGTTTACATAGTATCCATGAATATATCAAGCAATTTTTAATGACGCACTTTACCATATTCAGTGAATATTATTAGAAAGATCGGCAAGTGACAGATAAATATTACGAGCGGTAAAAGCAGCGCCCCAAGCGGCTGTCATACGAAAATCTTTGGTGACAAATTCATCTTGATGAATTATTGGCACCTTTATATGTAATTTCATTGTATAAAAGCTTAGTATCTATTACATTAATAAAAACTGAAAATTTTCATGATTGTGATGAAATATATCTTTCTTTACTAAGCATGATTTTTGACACCTATTTTTTTATAGTTGTTAATACATACCTAAATTAGCCAGCCTCTAATTATTAACTGACAATTTCGGTTTTACCACTATAATCGTTGATTTTTCTCATTCATGTTTAAAGTAATATCCAAATTTATGATTTCATCATCGGACTATTTAAATCGTTATCTAATATTTATTGAATTTTAGGCGGCTGGGGATCGGAAGATGAAGAAAGACTTGTTCGTGATCTTTTCAGAGGTTATAACAAACTTATAAGACCGGTACAAAATATGACCCAAAAAGTTGACGTCCGTTTTGGTCTCGCTTTTGTGCAACTTATCAACGTCGTAAGTAGTGTTTTAGAAATAGTATAATGATATCACAATTACCTCTAACAAATAATTTACTTATAGAATGAGAAGAATCAAATTATGAAATCTAATGTGTGGCTACGTCTTGTGTGGAGTGACTATCAATTACAATGGGATGAGGCTGATTATGGAGGTATCGGAGTTTTAAGATTACCCCCTGATAAAGTATGGAAACCTGATATTGTATTGTTTAATAAGTGAGTCATTACAATATATGATTAATACAACCTGCTTCTTATTCATAATAATCTTTACAGTGCTGATGGTAACTATGAAGTGCGATACAAATCCAACGTATTGATTTATCCCACGGGTGAGGTCCTTTGGGTTCCTCCTGCTATATATCAGGTATATATTTCAAATCAATTGAATATTAATAATATAAATATTAAATACCAAAATTTTGATTTACAGAGTTCATGTACCATAGATGTCACATATTTTCCATTTGATCAGCAAACTTGTATTATGAAATTTGGCTCGTGGACCTTCAATGGAGATCAAGTATCCTTGGCTTTATACAACAACAAGAATTTTGTCGATCTCAGTGATTATTGGAAATCAGGAACTTGGGACATTATAGAAGTACCGGCTTATCTCAATATATATGAAGGAAATCACCCCACTGAAACTGACATCACTTTCTATATCATTATTCGAAGGAAAACTCTCTTTTACACAGTCAATTTAATTCTCCCAACTGTCCTCATTTCATTCCTCTGTGTTTTGGTCTTCTACTTGCCGGCTGAAGCTGGTGAAAAGGTATGATTTAATATAAAATTCAATTTTTATGCAATTAATGTTTATTTTTAAATCTTAGGTAACATTGGGTATCAGTATTTTGCTGTCACTGGTTGTGTTCCTGTTGTTGGTATCAAAAATTCTTCCTCCCACATCTCTTGTGCTTCCATTGATTGCCAAATATCTGCTCTTCACTTTCATCATGAACACTGTCAGTATTCTAGTAACTGTAATCATCATCAATTGGAACTTCAGAGGTCCCCGAACTCATAGGTAAACTTGCTTATAACATGTATCATGTAATTTATATAAATTATACACATTCTATATTGAATTTTAACCTATTTCAGAATGCCATTGTGGATTCGCAGTGTTTTCTTACATTATTTACCTGCAATATTATTTATGAAGCGTCCACGTAAGACTCGTCTGAGATGGATGATGGAAATGCCAGGAATGGGAATGCCTCCTCATCCATCTTATGGTTCACCAACAGAAATACCAAAACATATTAAGTAAATATTTTGTAACTTTAAATAAAAAATATGTTACATATTTTGGGTAATGTTTAAATGACAATCTACTTTTTTAGTAAAATGGAAGTAATGGAATTATCTGACCTTCATCACCCAAATTGCAAAGTCAACAGAAAAGTCAACTCAAATGATTTACCTGGTGGTCTTGGAGGAGAATCTTGTAGAAGAGAATCTGAAAGTTCTGATTCCCTTTTACTATCTCCAGAAGCATCCAAAGCTACTGAAGCAGTTGAATTCATTGCTGAACATTTGAGAAATGAAGATCTTTACATTCAAGTATGATTCCTTATTTACATTAAACTTAATTAAAGTATTCAACTATTATTACAATACAATTTCCTTTTTATAGACAAGAGAAGATTGGAAATATGTTGCTATGGTGATCGATCGTTTACAATTATATATTTTCTTCATAGTAACAACAGCTGGAACGGTGGGTATATTGATGGATGCTCCTCATATATTTGAATATGTGGATCAAGATCGAATCATCGAAATATACCGTGGAAAATAAAAAGATTTTTTCAAGGAAACAAATTCAGGGAGTTCATTAAATTTTTCACAAAACTTTATGAAAGTTCTTATCGCAATTTTCATATAAATACCATTAGGTATTCTTAAATCTCACCAAGCGATGACAAACATAGTTGGTCAGTATAAATATAATTATTTCAGCCAGTGCTGTTTTTTTCCATCCAAAATGAATCCTATTGTTTATTAATAATATACATACTCATAATGCTCCATAATGAATATCTGATTGAAACGATGATTAATTTTAAGAAAATCAGCACAATAAGAAAAATGCTATCAAATTTACCCAATTAAGCATTTTAATAATAAAGGACTTGAAATGACTTCCATTTAAGTATCAATTTCATATAGGGTAGATCCAATGAACTTCATTGGGTAGATCAAATAGTTTTTAGTCAATAGTTTAAAATGTTTTATTTAATTTTTGATAACCTTAATATGTATGTAAGAATTCTGATGATTTTTAGATTATATCATCAAATGTTTCTTTTTTTCTATGTATACACAACAAATTGTTTCTATGAAGAATTTTTCTGACAAAATATATAACTATAGAAAAAATGCTCATTAGTAGCATAGATAATCCATTTACATAAAGGCTTATATGTAAATCACCAGAAACACAGCTTTTATATCTAATTACACAAAACACTACTCGTATTTAAAATACCATTTGAAATAAGTAAGATTATTTTTGCACATACAGTTTGAATGTTAATTCTGTCACTTGTATTTTATAGAAGTTATTAATATAGTATACTTAAGAAATAGTAAATTTAAGAAAACAACACCATTATAAAATAAATGTTTCTTTCTCTAGCTAAATAAAAGATTTTTTTATTAATATTAACATAAAATTCTACTGTAGAATCAAATTTAGGATCATAATATGATCTCTGCTTTTTTACATTAGGACATATGTATATGTATATTTTATGAAAAAAAAACTCACAATTTGACAAATAAATAGTAAATATACAATTTACAATGTACTCATCATTACTCAAAAAATTAGAGAATAAAATTTTGTATCAATGAACATTTTTATGATAATTTATAGTTAACAGTGTTGTTTTCAAATTACAATCTCATATTTTTATACACAATTCCTGTTTGATACTTGCTCACAATCATTAATTGAAGTTAAACTTTCAAAAGCTCAATTACCATTCAATTTTAAAGTAATTATTTGAACAATAGGCATATGCATCTGCAAATATAGTTTTAAATTAATGAAGACATCAGGTTTCTGATAATGCTTCCATTAATATAAATTAAAAAGTAGAACTAAACTATGATATTAAATCTTGATTTTTGTGCTTATTTATAGTTTAATCGATATTCATGATTACTGTTTTTAAATAATGGATTTTATAATATTGTTGTATACTTGCATATTATTACAAATTTTGTTGAAATAGTTAAATATAAGTGTATTATTTTGTGTTGACGGAATAAAATATTTAAATAAATTACCCTGTTTCCTTTAAGCATTGAATAAAACAAAGTGTTGTATAAATTTTGTTTTATTTGAATATAATAAAATCCGAATGTCCATTAGAATTATAATAATATTAAGAATATATGGCACTTTTCATCACATTGTTTTTATGTTAGTCATCAATTTGATCATAAGTACAAATGTTGTAAAGCTAAATCTCATTGTCAACTTCGTTTTTGAAATTAAATGGTTTGTTAGTGACTTTATCTAGTTCAAATTCCGCTGTGAATGCGTCATGAATGAAAGTCAATAATTTTCTTTCATAATTGTCTCTCATGATATAGTGTACAATCTCGGGTCTGGGAATAAACAGTGTCGGTTTCAAATATTTACTGTATAGTTCTTTATTTTTAAGCATGTCTTCATCAGCTGGATGTATTAGCAAATAACTGGCGACGGCCCTGCCAGCTTCTTCATATTTTTTCAATTTGAAATAAGAAAATTGTAGATAATTATAAATGTCTGAAAGAATATCAACTCCAGTCAAGCTGTCCAAAGTTTTCAATTTGTTTTCGCATGTACGTTTACATTTGAGGCAATATGTAAAGTGATTAGAGATCGAAGTTGTGAAGTCAGGCAGCCATCCATGATCAAAGGAACCTTCACAGAGTGCTCGGCAACGCTGGTCTGCAGACAAGTAAGCTTGAAGTCCCTCCTCCATATAAGCAACCACCGCATCCCAATCTTCGTGTGAATAAGAATTCATACCGTGCAAGTAAAGGGGAAGATATTCTTCGGCTTCATAGTTTGTGATTTCTCTGGCGTCTACTTCTGGGAGGCTTAGGTAATATTCAAAATTTTGTTTCATCACCTTATCTTCGGGATGTTTCACCAAATAGGTAAAAGCGGCCGACGCTGCTTTTTGTAGAAGATTTTTGTTAAAATAACAAATGTGTAGATAAGTGTAAGGTGTTAAATCTTCCATTATTTTTTCAATAGTCCTTTCAGCATCAAATTCAAAGACAACATCTGGATAAAAAGTTTTTTTACATCGAATAAAACAAAGTGTTCGTTTGATAGTCTTCTCATACATTTGCATGTTATCCACATCTTTAGAAAGAAGAGGTTGAAAAGGTTCATTGCGGCATCTAACTCTACAATCAGCCACGGCCATGAGTGCTCTCCTGTACTGCCCAATGGCTCCATTCATATCTTCAATGCACTGCATCCATCTTTCATTCAAATAACTCTCAACACCTGAGTTATAAAGATTGGTGCAAGAATCCGATGAACTGTTCTTGTCTGATCCTTGCACTGTGGTCCATGATACAAACAGTAGAATAAATCCAAACAGTATCCTCTGCGTCCCCATTTCAACTGACACGTGTTACTTCGCTTATCTGTTATTCGATATTGTTAGCGAGAATCTCCGTTCTACAACCAAAATATTTACATTATCAATGTCAAAGTTTCGACACACTTTCAACAATGGCATCTAAAAACTGCATGACTGCTTTAAAAGCTCATTAAGCTCACAATATACTAATTTATGTTGAAATAATCACATGATGCTTAGTTATAGAAGGATCCCAATCCCCATCATCTAAATTTGGTATAAAGTATAATTTTAAAAATATTGTAATCAACTACTACTTAAAATTATCTGGTGTAAAATTTAAATTGAATACTTACATTTTAATTTTACTGTAGTCGAATGAATAAACCAATTTTATAATTTATTTATAGATTAATAATAAATAGCGTTAAAATCGTGTTGGCAATACTTGATAGCTCTGCGTCACACATCTGTCATGATACATTCCACAAAATAGTTGTAAGACTTCCCTGAAGACCTGTTGACCCGACTAATTATAATTTACTAATCTTGTAACATAGATTTTTCTCTGCCTTATGAAAATAATTGCGATTTTGTGTGAAAATGCACTTAAACGCTGACATATCGAGTGCCCTTCAGCAACTTGAAGCCATCAAAACAGCTGTCGATCAAAGTGATGATCCTAAACTACAGGTATTATATCAATTTATGACGTGAAATTATTCTAATTTATCTATCTCATGCTCATTTTATATCAATTTTAGAATGCTACGGCTGATGATTTCGCATTGGTGATTGGACTGTTGGAAAATCCTGTATTTCGCAGTATTGTCACTCTACAGGATTCTTTAGCCATGCTTTCAACCCAAATATCACACCATCCTTCTATACTACCTGGCGATTTCGATATAACTCCGACAGGTATTTTCATAAACATAGATTAACCAGTTATTTTGTTAAAACCAATTTTCATTTTTAGGTGAACTCGTCTTACAAACTAGGGGTCTCTATGGTGGTCTGGATGGTGAAGAAGAACAAAGAGTACCTCAGATATCTCCACCTCATAACCTAAGTTACAATCTTCTCAATCCTCAACCGGAGGATGACAGAATTCTCGGCATTGATGGAGCCGTAATTGATAATAACATTTCCCACCAACAAGTAAGGGTACAGCTACATATTAATGAGAATTTTATATTGTTTGCAATATTATTGAACATATTTTCAGGCTCTTAGTATATTACAACAGGCTCGTGGTCTAGTAGAGTTGGTTGTTGCTCGCGGTACTGGTACGGAAGATGGTGTTCCTCCTCCTTTGCCGCCTTCCGCTCCACCTCTCTTGTCATCTGATTGGGCTCAGGTAGAAGCTATTCATCTCGTTAATGATGGGACAGGATTAGGTTTTGGAATAATTGGAGCCAGGACCAGTGGTGTTATTGTAAAAACCATTTTACCTGGAGGAGTAGCTGATCGTGATGGTCGTCTTAAATCTGGTGATCACATACTGCAAATTGGTGATGTAAGTAATATTATAACAATATTTATATAATATTTTTTTAATATATTTCATGTTATTTCAGGTGAATCTCATTGAAATGGTATCAGAACAAGTAGCGGGTGTTTTAAGAAGAAGTGGTACGCATGTTAGACTTGTAGTTGCCAGACCGGCTGATCCTGCAGGTCTTGTGAGTACAACTCTTTCAGATGCTCCTGTTGTACCCACTCGGTATGTTTTTATTAAATACTGATTGTTTTATTGATTTTAAATACATTTTCATTCGTTTTTTTTAATTCAGATTACTCACTGACCAAGAAGCTCTTGACCGATTTTTGACTGATGCTGGATTTCCAGAAATATTCAATTTACGAGCAACACCATCTCCAACTCCTCCTGTACATGAAAAAACTTTCTTGTATGATGCTGAACAATCTGAAGATTCTGATGCTGCAGTTGCCATACCATTAGGTATAAATCAAACTCTTTTGTATCCAAATATGACGACATATATTTATTATTAGATATTAATATCAAATACATTTTTAGAACACTTGGATATTGAATTACCTGAGACTGAAAAATTCACCGTTCAATTGAAAAAAGATGAAAATGGTTTGGGTATTACAATTGCTGGTAAGTTCATATTTATTTAATTGATAACAAATTCTGACTCCCGATGTAAACTATTGAATCTGAATCTTTATAGGATACTAATCTTTATCTTTAACTAATTATCACAAAAGACTTAGGTATTTGATTAGTTATTCTATGTTGTGATTTTTAGGATATGTGTGTGAAAAAGAAGAACTCTCTGGTATATTTGTGAAATCTGTAACAAGTGGAAGTGCCGCTGCTAGAAGTGGACGTATAAGAGTTAATGATAGAATAGTCGCTGTAGATGGAGTGAGTCTCCATGGTCGATCAAATCACTGTGCTGTTGACGCCTTAAGAAGCAGTGGAAACACTGTCACACTCAGCCTTGAAAGGTTTTGTTTATATTTATTTGATTTGAAAAAATTATTATTATTAACTGGTCATAATTTTATTCAGATATTTACGTGGTCCGAAATTCGAACAACTTCAGCAAGCCATTGCAGCTAATGAATTACGTCCCCCACCTGCTGCAGCTGCTCCTCCAGCCAATCCATTCTTAGATCTTCATCGACCTGATAATGACACACAAGTTACTCAAATACCGATGACTCAACTTAATAAACTAGGGTAAATTTTAAATTACTTACTTTAAACTAAAAATGTACATTAATGTTTTTTTTTTAAATTTCTTCAGGTCATTTGGTGTAGGCAAATCGACAAACAGTGGCTCTTTAAGATTTCCTGTAAATCAACAAGAAGGTGATGATCTACCACCTTATTCTCTAGAAGACTCTGATACTTTAGTTGAGACTGTCAATCAACACGGTGAAACAATAAAAAATGCCAATACAGGTGGACAAAATGCTCCAGGTTTTGAAATCCCTATCACTCCAGAAATGGAAGAGGTTATCTGCAACAAATGGAAGCTTATTCTTGGTTAGTTGATTAATTATAAATTATTAATTAGAACAGTTTTTATTCTTTTACTATTTTTATTGAAGGAAGTGCAATTGAAATAGTCGTCGGTGTGGTCATAAAAGGTGGTGGAGGACTCGGTATATCACTCGAAGGTACCGTTGATGTTGAGGAAGGCGGCCGGGAAGTAAGACCACACCATTACATAAGAAGTGTTCTTCCTGAAGGACCTGTAGGTCGTTCTACTAAACTACGGTCTGGTGATGAATTACTTGGTAAATAATAATTCTTATCCATAATTCAATGTATTTTATAACATGTATTTAATTATTTTTATTTTTTTAGAGGTGAATGGTCATCGATTGCTGGGTATGAATCATTTAGAAGTGGTGTCTATTTTAAAAGAACTTCCAGCTCAAGTATGCTTAGTTTGTGCTCGAACTACTGGTAATGATGAAGAATCAGTAGGAATTGTATCTGGAACTACAGTAGCCGGAGGAGCTTTGGTAAAAGCTAAATCTGATGGTAGTCTTGCCGGATCCGGTGGTAGTAGTACAGAAAACGGTGTGGGTTCAATTGGGACACCTGCCGGTAATAACGGAGCTTTGGCTGGAGCGAGACTAAGATCTAGATCTTTGGAACCTCTAACCGGCTTGGCTATGTGGTCATCGGAACCTCAGATAATTGGTAATTTGAAAAAAGACAACCTTAATAATTATGTATAATAATTTAAAATTTTATGTTATAGAATTAGTGAAAGGAGAACGAGGTCTTGGATTTTCAATATTGGATTATCAAGATCCACTCCGTCCGTCCCATGCTGTAATAGTTATTCGATCATTGGTTCCCGGAGGTGTTGCTCAGCAAGATGGTCGACTTATACCCGGTGACCGACTGCTAACTGTTAATGATCAAGTAAATATATTAAATATGTAATTTTTATATACACGTTTGAAACATGTCTTTTATACAAATAAAATATTTTTAGAATTTGGAAAATGCAACATTGGATCAAGCCGTTCAAGCATTAAAAGGTGCTCCGAGAGGCACTGTCAGGATCGGAGTTGCCAAACCATTGCCTCTAACCGATTGTGTTCAATCTAATTGTGCTCCACAAACTTCTCTTCCCCACAACAAGATGAATACTCAGTAACAATTAAAGGTGACGGGAAATGAAAAATTTTATTATTAAGTTTTATTTTGATTAATATAGCATTTATTTATTATTTTAAAAGTATTATTTTTCAAAAAAAATCATTCCTTTAAAGATTTTATGATAATTATGCAGTATATATAAATATATATCATATAAATATTTAATTTGTTAATTAAATCATATCTTAGACTGATTAGTTGTTAGGTCTCATTATATTCACCTGTGTGTAATGCAATTTTTGTCACAATCAATTTTTAATGTACACAAAGGCACTAAATAAAACACTGCAGAAATAGGTAACTGCAAGTATGTATGTACTTTATTTCCAAATAAAACATTTGATTGTCTCATCACAATAAAAGTTTGAATAATGGGCGAATTTTAAATGCAAAATTGTTGTTCACTAAATTAGTCGAGGTATTTAATATATTTGGATTAACGCACATTAAAATTCGTCCCCTAGAAATAACTATAAAGAAATGTAATTATACCATGTTTTACCATATTTTTTTAAAAAGTAGCTAAAATCACACTTGCTTAAATGTACTGTAAAAATGTTTAATATCATTTTATATAAACCTTTAAAATTCCCTTTAAATGGCAATAATGAATTATATACATATTTATCTATGTAAATTTTGTATTATTATATTTCTATGCTTATATAAATAGTAACAACATTATACATATACAGTTACAAATTAAAAATTAAATTTACAATGATTTTTAATTGATTAAATCCCAAATTGTTCGCCTTAGTTTCCATACCTGAATCAGCATTTTGAGATTCATCGATTGCACTCATAAAAGTTGTGTATACATGTACCAATAAAATTCTCATAAGAGTAATTGTATATATTAATCACATTCATTTATAGAAATTTTCAATAATATCGGCATATTTCTGTACCACTATGTTTCTCTTGATCTTCAAGGTTGGTCCTTAAATAAATTATAAAATGTTAGCTTATAAATTATCCAGAATATATATATGATAATAAATACCTAATTCTCCCCCGAATATTGACAAGTCTTTGGGAATTATGGCGAATTTTTGTATTTTTTGTGCATTTGAAATGGCTTGTTCGTTTGATCTGTCTATGCCTTTTTGAATGGCTTCCATAATCTGTAATTCCAATTTCACATTAATATTCTGTCATTTGTCAATGTATAAAAAAAGATTAATTCACTAACAACATTCTTATCCGGTCCATCAATTATGTCTTGAATAGTTTTTCCTGAACATCCAATACTTTTTAGCCAATTCAGTGAATCAATACTGAGGTTGTCCAAAGGTTCTCCAGTTTCTCCATTTGCTTCAGTCTATAATAGGATTTGAATGAATTATAAATTAATTTAAACATTAATTATTATATATTTGAAATTAACCTTAAATGATAATAAGATTGATAAAAACTTCTTTTTATCTCCAATCAATATTGCCTGAGAAATACACGGAAGCTCGGCTTTAACGATTTGTTCAATCGGTACAGGAGCAATATTTTCTCCACCAGCCGTAATTATCAATTCCTGAAACAAACAATCATATGAACTTACAAATTCAGTTTAATAATTATTAAAATTCCTTTACCTTAATTCTTCCAGTTATGTATAAATATTCTTTCTCATCTATTTTACCGATGTCCCCTGAATGAAGCCATCCTTCCTCATCTATTGCTTCTTCAGTTTTTTGATTTTCTCCGAGATATCCCATGAAAATGTGTCGACCTCTCATGCAAACTTCACCCTCACCTGTTTTCGGGTCTTTATTATCAATTTTTGTTTCTGTTCCGCCCAACAAATATCCTTGACATTCCAAGTTGAACCTTAATTAATAAATACAAAGTTAAAACTTGTTCAATTTAGAATAGTTAAATATAAAAAAATCATTAACCCATCATTAGTGCACAACGCATGTGCTCCACCGGCTTCTGACATTCCGTATACTTCTTGTATTGGTATATCGATACTGAGGAAGTACTTCTTCACATCAGCGCTGAGAGGAGCTGCCCCTGTGGTAGTTATTCGACATTTTCCAAATCCGATAGCCTGTTTTATCCTTCCAAATAATAGCCACCGAGCCAGCAGGTAAGAATATGAGGTAATATTAACACTGTAAATTATTCATATTAATAACATGATTATGTATTCATTAAATAAAGCATTACCCATTGATTCGGTTCATATGATAAACTAATGTAGCTTCTTTGGCCCATGAAGATATACTTTTCTTTATAGCACCATTAGATGCTGCGATGGCTGACATTTTCTCGTGTATTTTTTCCCATACACGAGGTACTCCAAGAAATCTAAAATTATAAATCACTTTAATGGTTTTTCTTTTTTGTATAAATTTTACATTATAAAATATTACCTTGTCGGTTCAATTTCTGCCAATGTCTTCACAAGTGACCCTTTGAGAGCATTTTTATCGGCAAAGTAAATACATGTGGCTGTATAGGTACCCATATGAATGTCCATTACCTACATCAAAATAAATATAACTTCATTATTGAAGAATATTATCCATAAGAAGAAGTCAGAATTACATATGTATGTAATTATAAATGATACATATGTTATATTCTCTAATTATTGTATTTATACCTGTGCTGCGACATGACTGAGTGGTAAATATGAAACAATTCTTTCACATCCAATTTCCATTTGTAATCTTTGTGAAACGGTCTCCGCATCCCAAAGTATATTATCGTGTGATAACATCACCGCTTTTGGATTTCCCACAGTTCCTGACTGTAATTTGAAAAAGAGAAAATCAATTATAAAGAAACACTTCAATTCAATGTCAACTTACAGTATACACTAAAGTGCAACATTCATTGATAGCGATGCTTTTTAATCTCTCATTCAATTTATCATCAGATTCAGCTTCACCGATGGACAATAAGTTTTCAAACTAAAAGGAATAATATTGTGAAATTCGAATGACGGTTTAATGTTTAATAAATTACTCACTGTAATAATTTTATCACCAAGTTCTGTTAAATTACCACTCCATTGAACTGCAACCTTCAGTTTAGGAAGTCTGTGCCAAACCTCTTTAATTTTTTTCATTTGCTTGTCATCTTCGGCAACTACAATATTTGCATTACTATTGTTTAGGACGTGATAACAAGCTTCCGGGTTATTTGTTGTGTAGATTCCTGCAGCTTTTCCACTAAAGCATGATAAATGTTATTTTTGTTATATTTAAAAGTAGTTTGTGACGAATATTTCTTAATTACCCAGCATGAATTGCAGCCATGTCTGAAATAAACCATTCTGGAGAGTTGAAACCCAAAATTGCAACCGAGTTATGTCTTTCTAATCCAAGCTTTATAAATCCCTTGGCACAATTTCGAACCAATCGCTGATACTCTATAAATATTTTTTTTATTATGAATATTACTAAATATGAAAATTTATAACAAGCAATAGCATACTTATAAGTTGTAAATTGCCAGACTCCACTATCTCTTTTAATGGCAAAAGCATTATTATTGGGATATCTAGCCACCGTTCTAGAAAGTGCTCCAGGAACTGATAACGGCTCAGAAGCACCTATACCGTTTTCTGAAATTCTAAGTTTTACCACTCCATCCAGATCATAGGTTGTATAAGAAGTGGCCGGGATAACTTGATCCGGTCCTACAATATTTTTATTATACTCAAACTGTAATGAGATAAGTAATTATATCTATTTTACCATCACAATATTGTGCAGTCGGCTCAATAGTGGCTGGGCCATTGGATAGAGTTTTGGTCACCGTCGATTCGACTTCCTAATACACAAATTATTTTAAAATTTAAAGTGTTTTTTTTTGGAGATTTATTTAGTAACTCAATACTTACAGTAATGGATTTTGTATGATTATTGTTATGGTATCCATTGGTCACGGGTTGTTCAACGGACGTCATCGTATTTATAATATAATATAATATATAATAAATATATAATATTAAAATTTACTGCCTTTATCAGCAATCTAAAACATAACATAATAGATGAGGTTTTCATAAGTCACAGGGCAAAAACATTGAAGGAAATGACGTCTTCTGTTATTTTTTAATTGCTTTTTTCAGTCGTGAGTGACACAGTTTTAGCTTTTTCGAATGAAATGAGTCAGAAAAGTTATCATACTCCTGTTTATAGTTCAAACAGATGAGCTGACCTGTTGTGATTTATATAAATTATTATGTATTTACATACACAAAAATGAAAGATGCACAAAAATAATTATGTAGATTTACGATAAATCATACAAATTTAAATTTCAATGGGATTCAAGGGTACTGTACAATTTATTAAATATAAATAATGTAAAATCGACTTTTTATTGCAATTACGTATATATCATAGATACTACGTGTTTTATTAAAAAACACTATGACAAAGTGCAATTTTTTATCTACGGAAAATTATCATACGTATAAAAATATTCCAATAATTATTCGGAAATTCCAAAAAAAATCACAAAAAAGGGAAATTATAAAACAAAAACTCATATATTTTAAAAGTATTCTATATTTGGTATATTTGGCATTGAATAACATTTTTTCTATTAGTGAATGGGGTGAATGTCTGTCTCACAATAATAATATTAATACATACGCATATAAGATGTACCAAGGATTATATTTCTGCTTATACATAATATATTTAAAACCTGCTGCTTAAGAAATTTTATTTAAAATTTAAGTAGGTAAATGCTTTATCCTCCACAAGCTTATTATGAAAAGTAAAAGATTTGGATAAAATATTACCTACTGATATTTATAAATTATCATAATAATGGTATTTACACTCTTGTTTATTAATACACGTGTATGTATAAAATATCGGGTCATTTCATAAATTCGAACGCATTACTAAAAAAAACAACTTTAATCAATGATATAATTAAGAGATTGATCTGATTCAACAATAATTGATTGTTAATTAAAATATAATATGCAAATATCGTATTTTCCTCCATTAGCATTTATTTTTTTCATAAATGCACACGAATTTATAGAATGACCTAATACATTTATTTATATTATCAAGAGTTTGGCGATAGGTATATTTTTTTCTATAGTGTAAATTATTCTGGGTGAGGCAAAATTGTACTAGTCGTTTTAATTCGTATTTAAAACTAAACCAACGGAATAATAATTTAAAATAATAAGCTACCGCTCATCGAAAGAAAAAATAATATTTTCAGTAAGTGTGGAAATATATGAAACTCCAGGCCTTAATCGAGTAAATATTTTTCAAGTTTCGTCGTAAGCGAACAATGACTTATGTTTTAACGACTTATTTAACTTATATTGTTGAGACTCCCTAAATTGTTATATAATATTTTTAGAGGCTCATTTATAAGATATCATATGTTTTAAGATCTGTGTTAAAATACGTATATAAAATTTAATATACAAAGATTTCGATTATACTATCACTTCGCGTAGAACCGTAACAAAATAAGAGATGATTTATTAGACCTAAGCAAAACATAAGCCGAATGTCACAATTGATTGAATATCAATTACGCGTAAAATAATAGCTATCAAAATGTTTGTAATTATCATCAGATTAGATAAATTGATTCAGAATTCATGAATTTCATATTGGAAACTGTACACGGACTTTGGTACGTGATCATCACGTGGATCAGTAAAATAATGACCTCTTTAACCACAGATAAAACCATTATTATAATCATTGTCAAAATGTAGGTTGATTTTTAATCCGAACAACATTACGATAATAACATATTGTTATTTCGAAATATTCTAAATTCCTTAAATATTACTCTGTATTATTAAAATTCATAATTGATTGAGATACATATTATGATAAGAAAAAATCTTCGACACATTGATATGATAACGTAATCCCGAATTTTGGACAAAACGCAATAAATTTAATCAATTCGATTCGAAAGTACAATTTTGTATCGAGAAATTCACACGATGCGCTGATCAAGGTCGTGTGATATTGTAAATTATCTTTTTTTGATGAAAATTAGATATTTGTATAAATTTTCTGCCACCAACGTTGACATACATTTTCTACTTATGGAACTAGTAAAGATAATTCATAATTTATATCCAAAATATGTGCGAAAAAGGAGCTTATGGGTATTTTTTCTCAAGTATATAGGTTACAAAATAATTCTCTCAATATTCACATTTTTAATAACTGGTGAATAAGAGTAAATTTTCATAGAAATATAGGATGTTAATATGTAAATAAAAATCCCGGTACATACGGTTAGATATTTTACAAAATATAAAATATACAAGTACATTTTTGATCAATTTAATTCAAAACAATCACATAAATTTTCTCCTTTTAAGACTTAAAGTAAACTTTTATAAAAACGCAAGTAGGTTAACAATGACATTTTTTTTCAGATAAAATTTAACAAAATGTGTTGCAAAGGAGAGCCTATATCATTTTTTACATACAAATATTATATAATAATCGCAAATATTCACTTTTATAATATGTAGTTATATAATCACAGAGGGTCAACTTTCAAAGAAATACAGATAATATAATAAATGGGGTATTACATATTGAATAAATATATAATCCATTGCTTAAACAAATACCTATATTTCAAAATATGGCCTCATTTTAAATCAAAATTAAACTGTCCATAATTTGCGTCTATTTATTGTGCCAAATGAAACATAACACGCCATTAATTATCTAGGCGATTACTGTTTCCAACATTATCATAATTTTTTTATTATTCCGTAAGATTGTTATTGAGTGACGGAAAAATAAACATTACTGTGGCATTGGCAATGATGTTATTATTTTATAATTATTAATAATTATCTAATAACATAAAAATATAGAGAACAGGAGTTAACAGAATACTTTCCAAGGCTTATTAAATAATATATTTTTTTATTCTTTGGAATGTATTTTTAGTTGAATTTTTATACCAACAAAAATCCACCGACCTTTGTGCAACGCACATGACATTTCTCCGCCAAGAATAGAGTATTACATATTTTATTTATTTATAAATTAATATCCAACTAATACAATTCCAAAGTTCTCCACCGTCGGACGCAATAAAATTGGAAAATAATCGTTAAAATCACATAATTTTCCGCATCGTGCGAATATTCTCTGAAAATATTTGAAAATTATAAATAATCGAATTACACAATAAAACTAATTGCACTATTTAATCTTATATTTTTCGGAGATTGAGAGAGAGGATTAAAAATATTTAATAAAATAAAATATTATTATAATTCGATAGCATTAAGGTTAACTTATGCCGTGGGGTCATTTTAACCGCGAGGTGTATCATAACCGATAAATTTAATATTAATCTTTAATTACTGAAGAACAATAACAGATAAATAAAAATTATAAAATCCACAATTTAAAAACACAAAAAATAATTTATTTAATATTAGTATTCATCCGAAAATTACAATTTTACAAAAGTTCCCGTTTATCTGACTCAGGATGTTCACTTTGATAACGATTATATGCAGCATTCTTAAAAAGTTGTTAAAGCGTAATATGAAAGTTTTTTAATATGAATAACTTTCAAATTTAAGGTTTCGTACATCAAATGTGAAAGAGAAGTAATGTTTTTTTATATATATCCAAAATTACTTTAGAACCCCATTATTCTGCAATAATATTTATTCACAACAATTAAGCATTTATAAATAAAATATTTTAATTATAATCACGTGGAATAAGCATATTTCACAATGAATAAAACCCAAACAAAAGATCAGTGGGTTATCTTGTTCTTTAGTAACAAACACACAATCGGCTTGCTTTTTAAATTACAGATTAACCAACGTTATTATTACATATTTGTGTTGAAATATTTAAAATATTATCACTCACGATATATTGTTTGTATATTTTGATCTTTGACTGGGAATAAATAATCTGATAAAATATCAATTTTTATCGAAGATGATAATGCATATTATATTGTAAATTTTCGGATTACAATGGTTGTAAATGAAATAGGTTCATTTTTAATTTGTTAAAAACACAATGCCTACATTGTAATACTTTAATAAAAAACAATTTCTTGTGTTATTTTATAAATAATTAGAATATAATGTATTCACAAACGTATTTCATTGTCCCGTGTTTCGTGATTTTTTATAAGAAATTGATATAGGTATTGATATTTATAAACAAGTTTATTCTAATTTATTGGATTAAATGATCAATAATAATAAAATCATAGGTACATATTATATTAAAAAAATGCAAGCATTTTTTCATATTTTATTAATTTGTTTGATAAACTAAGATGAATAATGTTCATTATATCCGCACCGATTTTATTTTAATAAATCATAATCTATTACTCGTTATATAGGATAGTAATAAATTACATAATTGATTCAATTCAGTCACACAATAAAAATATTTAAAAAATCATAGAAATGTCGGCATAAATACCTTTTTTTCATACATTTAGTTCCCTAGTTATAACGGAATACATAAAATGACTTATATTATGTATCGAAAGTAGAAAAAATTGGAGTGGACTTGATGGAGCACTGCATAGTTTCTTTATATTATTGGTAATATTAATTATATACACGAATTCTCTGATATTTACATTATCAATAAATAAAATACTCATTGTTTGTAATTTTTGTAGAGCAATTTTTAAAAGTTTTAAAGACCTATTGATTAATGAAAATTTTGTGTTGTGGTTAGTCTAAATTTTGAAATTTGCCCTACAAAAAAAAGACCACCGATGATGACTGAAAAAGTATTTAGGTATCATAAATAGTTTATTGTTTAAGAATATGCCCGCTTATAATTTTAAAGCTTCTGGACTTAAAATAAATATGGAATGAACATATGTATAATATTAAATAATGAATGAATACTCACAATATGGTAATTATTAATCTGTGTTGAAGCACACCGTTTATTGGTTGGCGGTTGAGCAATGACTGATGCTTTTCTTCATTTTCAACGTCCTCCTTAACCCCTTCTACATAATAATCAGTATTTCTACCTGTTGATAATACATAATATCCCCGTGATATCGATAAATAAAACACACTATGACCGTTATAAAAAGTCCGGAAAATAACCCGAAGTTTTTGGAAAATTTGGCTACATTCATATTTTGTAATTTTACAGATCTTCACCACTATTCATTAATACCGTTTGTTTTGTATGTTTCAGGAGTAAATGCATGTCTAAAGTTCAACATTTGCTCTCCAAACTTAAGGGGGGGAAAAGATTAACTACCCCCGAAAGCACCAGAGTGAATAAAAAAATATTAATGTAGCCATGATATATTTTGTTATATATCAGTTTGTTTGTTCCCGAGAATTATACGCGCTGTCGCTCTCACTCCTTGTTTGCAACCCCTAGGACCCATACTAACATACCCCGTCACTCCCCATTAACCAGATCTATTATTCTTTTGAATGAATGGAAAGCCAGTGGGGTGGAAAATGACATATTTATCATGCACTACTGTGCATTCAGGAGAAGTATGAAAGAATTCCTTAATTTTCTTTTCCTTAATATGTAAAATAATACGATTTTCATGCGATGTCTGTTTATCTCAATAAAATTCTCAGAAATTTTCAACCTTATCGTGAAATTATAAACGATTTTGTTCTACATAATTAAACAAGCATGTAGATTCATATATTTTCAATACTCAATAATGCCTTCAGTGGATATGTAGTATCAGTGAGAATATATTTTCACTAGTGACTAAAAAAATTAAGTTACCATACCGAGATTTTTTTTAAATTAACTTCTTCTAACCTGGACCACCATATTCTTTACGTATTAGTAGAAAATTTACTTTCACATAAAAATATATAGTCTTGTTTATTTTAATATCGGTGAAAAAAAACATTCTTCATTTATAATAAATTATTTCAAAATAACCTACTTCTATGACTATTCCCGGATAGTGATAAGAATACACTTGATTTTGATAATTAGCATAGTACAATACAAATAAGTTATCTTTGATGAAATAATGAAATGGGCTAAACCTTGTACACACATGTACATCAATCATTTTTTTTTAATGTAAAAAAACGATGTTGATGTAGGTATAACACATTAAAAAGCTAGCATTATGATGTAAATTACACATTAATTGTACCAAATCATCACAATTTTTATTGGTGATATAATTTAATTAATTAAATAACATTTGACACGGTCCAACGTCCAAATTTATGTTTTGAATCTTTCACAACCAGATTAAAAATAATCTCCTGAACAATTACCAATGGCGCTTAATATATTATATTTTTTTCAACTTATATCTGTTATTGATAATATAAAAATTAAAAAAAGAGAATATTTTATCATGGTGTTTTTTTTTTATTTACTTATGAAAAAGCATTGTTCACAATTTTATGTGGTGACATGTTAATAAACAATATTTTGAATACCTATTTGTATTGGAAACGTATGGAAATCTATAGATATAATATAGAAAAAATGTACTCTTCGTAATTTATTGTTTAATACTCGCTAATTTTAAGTCTCAAAAAAGAAAATGTATAAAATTATCTTCTGTACGCGAACTTTTTTGTCATGCTTTTTATTAGGTAATCATACAACCTTTGGTTTTACCTACTTTTACAGAAGTATTGTGTATTTATTATAATTTATATAAAATATCATCATTAAGTTATTGGAAAATTTTCAAAAATGAAATGTATGCCCGATTTCAGCAATGCTATCCCAATCGTTTCAAAGGCTTGTTTAAAATAAATGGGTTAAATAAATATAAAACAGTATATTATATACAGCAATAAGAAAATCAATCTACATACATATATGGGACTATATATGAAAAATCTGAAAATGAAATCGAGAAACAAGAAAACAATACAATCAAATTAAAAATTATTGATTAAATGGGGTTTGAATGTAATAATACCGATTATCCAGAGATAATTGTAGGAAATATTTGTTTTTATTTAATATATTTAAGTTTAATGTAGGTACACAAAAAAATTCTTGTATTTCCTACGTAATGCCAGTATGGTTTATTTTTGAAGGATTTTATAATATGAGCTTGAATTGTATTTTGTCAGTTTTTTGTTATTATTATATTTACTTTAGTGGAAAGGAAAAATGTATTTAAAAGTAAAAATAATACATGATGCCATCTGTAGTTTACATAGGAAGAATCGTATGGTAAAACAGCGTGCTGCATTACCGTGAGCTGTCAGTGTCCAGCTGGGCGCCATGTCAGTGTGGCAATAGTGACATCGTTGTTATTCAGCAGGACCGAGCAGTACAAGCTTTACAGGACGAGGAGTACGAGTACGAGTACGAGTACGAGTATCAGCGCGAGCACGAGCAAGGCGCGAGTAACAGTGCGAGCACGAGCAGCAGTGAGGACAGCAAGGACAGTGTTTACAGGCCATGCAGCGCACAGAAGGACTCGTGCAGCGCAAGCACGTTGTCAGGGACGAGCAGCAGCAGGAACAGGACGGACAGCGCGACAGGGACAACGACCATGACGACAAGGAGACGCGCCTCACGCTCATGGAGGAAGTGCTGCTGCTCGGCCTCAAGGACAAGGAGGTGACTTGCTACTGTACTCTGTTGTGTTGTGTTGTGTTGTGTGGACACGACTAGGTACATGTCCTAGCCTCTCATAGGGAAATAACTATTTGAAAAACAAACTGGTTGTTACTTTGAGATTAACAACTACAGACTACTCAGGATAGTAATCCATTTTGAGTGCATAACAAAAAATATAGCATTTTGTTAACAAAGAATTAGCTCTTATCGATGAAAGTTTAAAATATATCAATTTGATGCATTATTTTTTATTTCAAAACATTAATATTTTCCTTATCAACATTGTTCAAGTTTAACAACCATACACACAACCTTGGTGCGACATTTGTTTTTCTAATACTATTAATCAACACTGAAATAAACATCTTTAAATATTTGTTTTTAGGGGTATACGTCCTTTTGGAACGACTGCATTTCTAGTGGACTCAGAGGATGTATACTGATTGAATTGGGACTCCGTGGCCGAATTGAGCTGGAAAGAGCCGGCATGCGTAGAAAAGGATTGTTATCTAGAAAATTAATTGTTCGTTCAGGTAAATTTAAAATCACTTGTCTTTTTAGAAAAGAAAATTATAAATATTTAAGTTTAATGTTTGCCGCATTGATCTTACCATTTTTATACAGTTAGTGTTGATGTATTGATGAAATTTTAATTTAGGGGCCCATTCTTTTTTGTTATCAATAAAAAATTCTATAAAGCCTCTCAATACCAATTTTTTTATGAAAAAAAAAATATAAAAAACTTTTTATGTGAATGCTCTTGACATAGTAGAAACTCTTAATTTAAATATTTTTCATCATAAATTTCCGCAATAGGTTCTACTTACTTCTTTTTTCCTGCCTAAGCATCAATTTATGAAGTTATTTGAATTTTCACTATTCTCCTATTCTAAAAACTTATAATAGCAAATATTTATTCACTTAGCCATTGTTTTTTTTTTTTTTTCTGAATCTCAATCTGCATATTTATGGTTATCCTTCAAATTATTAATTCACATACTTATTTGTACAGATGCACCAACAGGAGACGTTTTATTAGATGAAGCTTTAAAACACATGAAAGAGACTGACCCACCGGAAACTGTTCAAAGTTGGATTGAATATTTAAGTGGTGTGTTGATATTGTTTTTATAAATTATCTTTATGTTTAATTATTTTTTAATGTGTTCGCTGTTTTAGGTGAAACATGGAATCCGCTCAAGTTGCGGTATCAATTGAAAAATGTAAGGGAAAGACTGGCAAAAAATCTCGTTGAAAAAGGTGTTTTGACTACGGAAAAGCAAAATTTTCTCCTTTTCGATATGACAACTCATCCACTCACCGATAATGTAATTAAATGCCGACTAGTTAAAAAAGTAAGTAAACAGTGTGTATTTGATTTACATGGATATCTGATGCGCAAGTGTACCGATATTCAATATTTGCATTTTCAAGGCAATTCGCACAGATGCTCTTTTTTTAATGCGTCATATTTTTAATTCTATTATTCACCATGATTTTTGAGCCGTTTCACAAAAACATAATTGATAAGACAAATATGTATAGTTAATTTACGGCATTATCAGTTAACTACTAGGCCAACAACACGATTAGGATTATCCAAACACTGCTGTAGTTTTTTTTTTTTTTTTAAACATAAACATAAATTTTTATTTTATTACTTTGTTAATGGTATTACAGAAATTTGCCCACTCTACATGTGAAAAAAGTTTAAATACCATATAAAGTTTAGTGGTTGTTAAATATTCTTTGACAATCGTTATTTTTTTCAGAATTGGGCTTTGTAAATTTAAGCATTTTAAGGTTGACGCAATGAGTATTGAAAACACTAAATAGTCTAAATTATGTATATTGTATTAAGAAGAAATATTTATTATTTAATTGAATATCTGGAACTCATTTTATTTCATATAAAAATTACAAAGTTTAAAATTTAATTCAATATTTTTTCATTGTCTCTTTTTATAAGTGCTGATTGGAAAAATAAAAAACTTGCAATGGAAAAACAATAAGGACAAGTTTTTATTCAAGATTCTAATTTATATTGTCAAAATTCTGTCAACAAATTATAATCGGTCCATTTATTGTTTGTTACCGATTCAAATAAAAATTATTTTGAGATATTTCATTGTTGATAATCTATTCCCTGTCACGGGTTGGAACTTTTTTATCCTGACTCGACTCTGTTGATATGAAGAAATAAAAATAATTCACTTTTTATGCATTTTTATGATTGTTTTTTTAGATCCAAGAAGCCGTATTGACGAGATGGGTTAACGATCCACAAAGAATGGACAGACGTATTGCCGCCTTGTTGCTCCTGGCTCACGCTTCAGACGTTTTAGAAAATGCATTCGCCCCTCTCTCCGATGATGACTATGAATTAGCAATGAGACGCGTACGAGAACTACTGGATTTGGACTTTGAACAAGAGAGCTTGAAGCCGAATGCCTTGGAGATCATGTGGGCGGTATTCGCCGCTTTTGCCAAATAGCAGCCGGCTAGCAGATATTGGTGGTAATGTGATTGTTGCTCCGAATCTTGTCACCGTAACGTGATCATCGATCGAGGAGCTCATTTCAGTGTTAAATATAATATCCTAAGACTATCTACTTTATAGTATTATTTAAACCCAAAACTACAACTTTTATTTTTTGCTGAAGAACGTTTACTAATTTTTTTAAACTTTAAAATGACTATGTCTTGCCTTTTTTTCATATAAACAACTCACATTGGGAAAAATAAACTCATAACCGTTTTCACACCTGAAAAATGTTTTTATTGTATCTTTTTTTTGTAGAAACACATTTGTTTTTTAAATAAAAAGTCGTTATATTTGTAAATAAAAATAAAGTATATTAAATTTTATAGTTTTTATCATGCATATTGTCTTATTATATATTATAAATTTTAAAACTTATCCAGCTGATTATGTTTCGTTTATTAATTAAGTACAAATGTCCATTCCGTATTCCTCTTCTGTTTATAAATTTAGTTAGAAATGTAATTTTACATATTAACTGGATGCAATCAACTATCGGAATATGTAATATTAAATTTGAGTATTGAAGCTGAAATTGTTTTATCCATTTTTTCATTCAAACGCACATTCACAAAATTATTACACACTGTAGTATTTTTAATCTTTTAAATCATATCTATTTGTGCTCTGAGATGTCTTTTTTTCTTTTGCACATTTTTCCCTTTGACTCATTTCAAAATATTGTTATCACTGGACATTTTGTTAGTGGAATGAATTAATGTACAATATTCTGAAAGTTATAAATTTTATTGTGTTTCTTCTTTCATGATTAATATTATGATGCTTTATAATTACATGTATGTAAAATTTATACGAATTGTAGTTAATAATGTTCAAGATGAAAATTCTGAATTATATCCGAATAAATCATCATTTGAATAAAATAAATAATCATAACTGAGATTTTCATTTAACATTGCACAATAACTATAAATAAAAACACAGTCACAATTAGAAGAGAATGTATTTTTCTTGATATCATTATTTACAATTGCTTTGATATCTGATGATAACACAAACATCTTAAAAATAAAATAAAAACTAGATAATCAACCAGTGACTAGTGGTGTAAAATATCCTTTTCAGGGGAAGGAATGTAGCATATTATAAAATTATATTGTGAAATATTAAATTATATAAATATGTATTTGTGTCTGATTATCTATAATATTAATAGTTGTGTGCATAGACCGATACAGAAATTAGAATTTTATATGAATTTAAAGTTAAGACACGCAATTATTTTTCTGCTATTTCACCGATATTGTCGAATCAATCACCAGTACTATGGAAATCTTGCTGAAATGTCTAAAAATAATATATTACAATGCAAATTAATCACCAATAAAGACATGAAGTGGTCCATTTGTTTAGTAAATTAATATTGTGCTTATGTAAAATACATTTATACTGAATTTTTAGATGATTTCATTTAGTTGAAGTGGCAGTATTATTTTTTGGACCGGAGACAAATTCGGGCAAAAAGCCGTGCATGTAAAAATATGACTTATTAAAACCATGAGAATCTTTCCCATAATTGACATTAATCTATTATAAACTTACGCCTACAATACAGCGTTACATATGAAAAAAAAGACAAACAAATACTGTGGAATTAATTAAAAATTACCTTACTCTGTGTACAAAATCAATGTGTAACATTTTCAAACACTTAATTATATTTAATATAAATATTTTTATCATAAGTAAACAGACTATGTTTATTTAGAGACACAATGGCCCTATAAGCGTATAAGTTCAAGTATCATTATAACAATGTAACATTTTAAGTCACATTTATGGATTAATAATCTTATATCTACTCATTAACATGTTAGGTTGGATTTAAAGGCAAATATTTCATGACTGTTTATTAAATACTTCGGAGTATTAAAATTAATATATTGAAAAGATTTCCGTGTGTAGCGAATAAATTTTTGTTGCATGGTTGTTCAACTTAAAATTTAAGTAAAAACATTCTTTCATACAAAAAATCGTTAATCTCAATTAGACATTATTAAATACATTTTATCCAAATATTCGATTGCACATGGTGCATTACACAATCTTCTTTACGAGAATCATTTATAATATTTATTACCAGGCGTCTGTGTACCGTACATCACTTTCTTGTAATGCAGGCAAACGAGTTTGAAGGTCTGTCCATGTTGCTGCTGATAACTTGGTGCTATTCAAATTTAACTTCCGTAAACACTGTAGGCCTGAAATAAGTACATTTTAAATATTTTGTATGAGAATTAATTGAATTTAATTATTTACTTGCTAGAGCGGCGATTCCCACATCTGATACTGGTGTTTCGCAAAGATTTAAAACTTGTAGGCGTTGCAGATGTTCAGCAATCAATAATACACCCGCATCTCCAAATTGAGTCGCCCACAAGTTGAGATATCGCAAAGAAGGAAGCTAAAAATTATTTTAATTAAGACCAATAATATAAGATGAATTATTAATTTTATACTTTGATTAATTGTTCTGCTACTGCTGATGTGACGTTTGTAAATGCTAATGAAAGGCATTCTAAATTTCCAAAGGAACCGGCCGATAGAAGTCTAGCTACATCTGTGTCTGTGGCACGAGAAGGCAAAGTCAAGCGACGAGGACCACCTTTTTGTTGCTGAAATATGTTTAATTAGTAAGAATTTTAATTGATATTTAATTTGTCTTACAAGTTTTTTAAGATGAACTTGTCTTTGGCATGAAGCTCTCAATGCTTTGCGCCCTCTTTGTGTACTTCGGAGAGCTTGTACTGCTTCAACTTTAGTTTGTTCATCTTCGAGAACTTCCCACTCTAACATTAGACAGAGAGACTCAAACCCGGCGGGCTATAATTTGTAAAAAACATTTTAAAAATTGCTTTAAAAACATATAACATTATTAAATATTACAACTTACGTGTGCTCTAAGTGCTAGTAAGAAACATGCGGGTAACATTTGTGCTAGTTCTGATAGAAAATGTTTACGTTTACAACAACACGATAAAAGTACTTCCAACTGTAATATAAATTGATTATTTTTAAATACAAATTAAAATTTAAGGTGATTTTAATCTTACCATATCACCCCATAATTGAACTTGTGTGTCTAATGCTTCAACATTAGTCGGGCATAACAAATGAAACCAGCCTTGACGTCCTTCACGTAAAGGTAGCACTCGTCTATGTACTGAACACCTTGGATCGCGACCAAGAGTCATGGCTGCAATGGCTAAAGCAGCACCAGCTTCCGGATGTTGTAAAGCACTACTCGGCACAGGCACCGGTTGTAAAAGAGCACCGAGGCCTTCTGACCAGTCTAAATATTCAGACCTACACAATTTAAATATTAATTTTGAAGCTTATTGAACAAGTAAATTCAAATTAATACTCACATGTATTTAATAACTGTAGCAAAGCATACAAGATCTCTTGTCTCAGAGACCGATGTGGAGAATGATTTGTCATCGCTAATTGTATTGGATGGAGCAATCGGATTCGAAGGCACTGAAGATTCTTCATCATCATACATATCATCAGATAATCCATCGTCAGATAAATTAGTGATGGAAGATGCGCTGCTCGGCAAGGACTGCGGATCTGAAGCTCTTATTTCATCCGCGACATGTAAGAAATCCAACTCTGTGGAACTTATCACTTTCAGTTTAGGGTTGTTAAGTTGAGGGGTGTGCAAGGCTGCGAGACATGAGGCTGCCAAGTTGGGGAGTACACGGGGGTGAGGGCAAACGGAATTTGGTCCATGAACGGCAGCCACCCATGATTTAACTATTTCTCTACCATTATTTTGATTATTAAGGGCACTGAAAATAATATTACACAATAATTTATTATACTCTAATATAATTATCATTAATATTAAGGTATGGGTACTTTCACCTGATATAATCTTGTATAAACCTTCTCAAGTGGGGAGACTTTCCAAAGTCAACATTATGTTTTAAAATCCTCCTTGCGATACATGCTAATGTATCTTTCATGCGGGATGATCTTGGATTCATTCGGCAATATTGGCCTAAGGCATCACATAAAGATGGAGGTAATGTCGCTGTGGACAATAACGGACCACAAGCTTTTAAAGCTGCATCTTTACCAGGCAAGTCCTCCGCCCATCTTTTCTCCTATCAAAAAAATACCATTAATAACAAAACTCCACAAAACTGAATTCAAAACATACTTCAATAAAAACATTTGTTATAATCTCCAACGCTTCCGACGTAATAGATTCATCTTGGACAGGAGTACTCATCACATAATCAACCATATTCTGAAATTATAATATTTGTTAATTAAAATCATTAAATTAATTTATATTTACATACCTTTAATTCATTCAAGACGACATCTCTTCTAAAGCTGTGTGTCAAAGTGTTTCTAAATTTGTAGATAAATCTCTGCAAAATTGATATGTTTAAATTTTTTTTCTGGACAATACAACAATTAAAAATTTACCTTCCATTGAATTGAATGAAACCATTGATCTCGGACGTATGCATTTTTGGCCTGTAATATTAAATATTTTTTATCATAATCGTATCTGGGTTTGTTTGTTATCTATGAAATAAGTACAGTGGTTGTTTTAATGTGGTCGTAGTTTAACGAAAAGGCAGCTTCTTTTAACGGCCATAAGCTGGAGCTATAAAATCAAACGACTATCTTCTCTTTCTCCTCAACACTATCGACTTAACAGTTGACGTCAGCAAACTTAAAAGCTTTCTTCAGAATCTCATCCTGATAATACTGTAAATTATCCAAGGACCAGTCAGTAAACGGAAGGCCAATATTATGCACACTTCGATTACTGAGATTAAACTTTGTTTGAATCTGATAAATTGTAAGAAGTATACACTCAACTTTATATAATATAATGTTTCTAAAGATTTTAGTTAGATTTTCATTCTCAAATGGCCATAAGAAAAAACCTAAATTTCGAGTATAGATCTTAGAAAGCGTCAAATTATTAGCATTTGTCATAAAATTATAGATTATCATCATCCCACAATTTAATCTAGAGCTTTCTAGAGTACATACTCCTCTTTAATTTTTTATTCTTGTCCGAAACCGTTTTCCATTTTTTTTTATTAAAAATTGTTCCTACAGTACAAAATTTCCTATAAGCGCTCTCGTAAATAATTCGCTGGAGCTTCCAAGGGACATGTTCTTATTGCGATCTCTATTTCTGGTCACAGACGTCTTTCCCAACAATATTGAATTAAATTCAGACCTCTAAGCACGGGTTGTTCCTACAGAATTTCAAATTGTTATATTTATCTCTAATTAATCTTTATTTGTAGGTGCATATAAGTATGTTTAATAATTTCAATATTCTGCCTTATTAAAGCTGAAACGTCATTTTTAATAAGACAATTAGGTAAATTAAGTCGACCTATATATTATAATATTTATGAGATCTACAATGCATAGTAACGAGATCAGGGAAGTCGGGAAAATATAATTTTTTCAGATTATCATCATGATAATTAGTTTACCTGAAGCAGCAGCGAGCCATCCGGGATAACAATCCTGAAACAGTATTTGTGATTGGCATCCCAGCGGGATACGGAATATACTTCCACCATTGAGGCGTATGTTAGGGGAGTTGACATGAAACCTGAAGCCTGAAACGAAAACAATATTTATCATTAACACAATGGAAAATATATTATGAATAAAATATATACAATAAAAACTGCAATATGGAAGTATAATAATAATAAAAAATATGTATAATCATTAATCAATTATATTTATTTAAAAATAATTGATGTTTATTAATGAAAAGTGAGTTTATGATGATGGATCATATGAGATCAAATCACCTGATTGAGGTGATTGGTATAACAAGGTAATTTTTTTCAGGAATATTGCAATTTAATACACTCTTTAATATCTGTAATAAAAAATATTGGTTCAAATTAATTAATACAATTTTTTACTATTTTTATACTGCTGTCACGTTTTATTACCTATTAGACATTTTTGTTTCATAACCATATGTAAAATATTATATATTTATTTATGGACGACCCGAAATGCTTTTTTGAGAAGTATTTTACAGATTGTGGTTTTTAGACACAAAAACGTGTTAATTCATTGTTTGTCGGTGATCTATACTATTACTAGTTACACAAGTCACCGACAGAGCGGCACTTCCCGACTTTATCAACTCAGTAGTTACCTTACAATCAAGGAAATCAGAGTAAACCCGAATCAAGGCGATCTATCGGGATTTTATTAATATTATTCCCGATCTACCAATCGTAATAACCGACCAAATCATTGTTTTTGACTTGAGTGGAATTTGAAGGTTATTATGAAGCTTCAGGTTATTAAGCTATGATGTATTAATTATAATTTAGATATTAATCAGAATGTATTTTATCATAGCTATGACTGCATTGCTTATCAGTTAATTGATGATTGTGCAAGTGCAATATTATGTGAGTGGTTCGTTTCCAATAAGGATTATAGTAAAATCCTTTTATATGTGAACTCGTAACAAGTGCATGTTTTTACGAGATAAAATTCAATAGGGCGATATAAAGAGACACTTAAAGAGGAAAAGACACATACGGGAAATATGGGAGATTTCCTTAATCACTTCACTGTCATGAGGGAAGTTGGAAAAGCTTTATACCGATTCGGATATCCGATATTTCCACAATATAACCTGAACAGGATCTTATATGATTGGTAATAAAAACTAGATAGGAAGATTCCTTCAAATATATGTATGTACATATCTAATATTTTATTTAAACTGTTCTCTCTATTATCTTTGAACCAATTAAGACACAGTGGACATGGGATATCATTTAATTTGTTATAAGAGCTGCCAATTAAAAATATCCGCTATTTGTTCAAGGTGGAAATAAACCAACGTAATAGCTCAAAGGATAAATACTGTGGTCATGGGTTCAACTCAAGTAAAAACTAATTGATTTGATCGGTTATTACGACTGGCAGATCGGGAATAATATTAATAAAATGTCTATTGATCGTCTTGATCCAGGTTTACTCTGATATCCTGGATTGCCAGGTAAATACCAAGTCGATTATTAAGTCGGGAAGCCCCGCTGTGATTTGTAAAAACCTTCTCAAAAAGCCCCTCGCGGCGTATATACTATAAATATAAATAACTATTTTAAACACTCACTCAATTTTTTTTATGAATCAATTATCAATTTTTGATAATAAATATTTCTTTTTACTGTGTTAACTAATTGATTAAAAACCTACTTTATATTCATATAGTAGATATCCACTCAATTTTATAAAAAAATCTATATCTACCCAATAGAATTCTAGCCAGCGTTGAATTCGGAACATATTTTTTCATAAATTAATTGAAAAAGTAAGTTTTCGTGATGGATGAAGTTGAGGTTTGGTAAAAGGTCAAAATCGTAAACAAAAAGGTCACTCTGCATTTTTGCCATCAACTTTGATAGTTTCAAAGTTTCCAAGTATTAGATAGAAGTCGTGTGAAAACTCTTTAAGTGAGACAGATTACATACATTTAAAATAACTATGAGACGAGTCAAAAACTATTTAATTTTTATAACTAAAACAATATCTGTAAATAAAGCAAATGGAGTTTCGACTTGATAAGATAGTTTATTGAATTATAACTGCCTTTATAGTATATCTTCAAAAGTTTATATATTTATGTTATGCAAACTATTGACCCGATGCTTTTAAGTGGAAATTAATTAATGATTAGTTATAAGTAGACCTAGGAATCGGAAGTACGAATACCGGTTTTAACAGATGTTAAATGGTTTACACGTACATATAACCAAATGTATTTAATATAATTACCGCTTATTAATACATTTACATAAAAATTTATATAAGGATAAAAGGCATAATTTATCGAGAATCAATCTTGAATGCCCTTATTTAAAAATTTACAACTTGCTTCAATGTAATTAATATTCATTTGCGGTGAATTTGTAAGCGCTACTTTTCCTCGGTATCAATCTTCACAAGTAACCACAAAAACCACATTTGATAAAACTAATACTACCGAATATACTCTAATAACTCGTTCATTGTATATAAAAATAAAATAAATCACTGTTTTAAATTGTGTCTCGGTGTAGGATGCAATTTTTATGGTTATTTCCTCCCTTATCAGCATATTTTTGAAATCGAGTATTTATGGTAAAATGTAGCATTTCGTTTGACCTTTCATAGAAAGAATATCTTTATTCCCGGCAATGCAAGCTTTGTGCATTGCGAAATTATTCTTTGACCTTTCTTTCTGCAATAAAAATGGAAAAATATTTAAATAAAATCACTACCGAATAATTATGAAACATCTCAAATTTTCCGCGACATAAAATCTTCTGTGAACTCAAAGATTTTACATAACTTGGGAATGAACCTGAGCCGATTGCATTTCAGTAAACCTTGACATCGTAGATTGATACACATCGGTCGTTAACCCATTTAGCTACCGATGCACTTTTATTTAATACAATTCAAAGAAATAAACAATCATATTTTTTTAATCTTATCATTGTTTAAATTCGATTACCGTTTAATATGAAATAATAATATTTATTTAATAATATACGAATATAATTTCCAACAATCTTGTTAATCATCTTAAAGTAGACTCATTATTTATTTATTTGAATTTCCTTTAAGACACATTTATAATTAATAAAATTTAAAAGGAATGTGATACAATTTATCGAAAATATGTATAATATATTATATTAAAATTGTCGTTAAAAATATTATCAAATAATTTAAAAATAGAAATCCCCCACGCGTTGGATGTCAAACAATCTTAAATAATAATAAAATTGATGATTCCATCAAGTTTTGAGAGAAAAGCTGGCGAAATTTATTTTATTTTCTCACAAAACTTATATAATATACTCTATTTTCCAGTGGAACTTTCGAAATCTTTTGGAGTAGGATCCCACGCAATCTAAAAATATGATTGGAAAAATAATAAAACTAGCATTTATAATAAAATAGGTGGACAGTGGGTCATTTATAAGAGGACTGTATGATGGGGGGCTATCGACCCAGTAAGGAAGTAGGCCATGGGGGTAAAACCACCCCTTTACTAATACTAAACACCCCTTTTGCTCGTACCACTCACACCTCAAACCAATTTATGAAACTTTATTTTTTTCACATTATATGCGGCCAAAAAAATTAAAGAAGCTCGCGTGTTTCTCGTTAGCTTTAAAACATTGTATTAATTTATAATTGTGTGAAACCTTTATCTGATTTATCGCAACAGCAATAAAATATATCTTATCAGAGTGAAGGAGCAGCAAATAAATCTAAAAGTAGATATTTGAGATAGAAGTAACGAAAAAAGCGTGCAGAAAAAATGTGCGGAAATGATTTATATTAATGGATGCTAGAAATTGAACTAATTTGTTTTTTATCATTTGGAATATATTATATTTAATTTAAAGACCTATTGGACTACAATTTCTCAGGGTCCCTGAATAATTTCAGACGTGACTAACTGCGATTAGACTACACTTATTCAGAGAGTGAACATACTATAGTCATCTAATAGACCTATTATAGCACCAACAAGGACATTTTGACTAAATAATTGCCTCAGTATTCACCTTACATTCCAGGAATTCACAGTAAACTTTGATCTAAATTTTATTACTAAATATTATTTAGATCTGTTTATATTATAGTATAATCGAATTCATCTTATTCTTTCAGAATTTAATCCCATGACCATATTAAATATATCCACATTTTTAAATTGAATTGATGCAAGATTTCCGATTAAATTATATGCAGGTTGGACATTTTCTCAGTGAGAATATTTTAAGGGAATATTAAATAAATATTTATGTGTGGTCACTTGTGGCAGTCATATTTTTTTCGGTAATAATTGAATGATTTACTAAAAATCTGGAATAATTTTTTGGTTCGTTTATATAACAACCAAACTATATAATTAGGTATTTCATTTTTTTAAAGTCATAATTGAGGGTAGATTTGTTTCTTGGATTACCTACCCTACATCCTTCTTAGTATTAGATTATATTTTTAGATATAATATTATTATGTATAACAAACAGTTTACCCAATATTCAATCATGCAGAGATGAGATTACATTTTTTAGAAGTGGACGTTTTAATTTTGATAATGTACATATAAAACAAACCCCTAAAATACGTAGTTCATACTCACACAATCTCAATTTCAATAAATCATATCCATAATATTAGATTTTTTTATTGAGATCCCTTTTTGTGATTTTTTTCACATAAATTTCCTATATGAAATATTATTAAAAGAGGAGAAAAGAGAAGCTATGCGCCGCTTATATGATTACCGTTGGCGACATTGCGGCGCCTCTCTTACTTTATTATCATGAATAAACAGAACTAACACCAAAACCATAACCTTTATTTAAATAAGTAAATAAGTAATGTTAAAGCCGAAAGCTCATCAATCAAGCTTGTTTGAAGGAATTCATTTAATACTTAAGTGCTTCCGCGTTATGCCACGTTTCATAGACAAATACTCAAATATATTCACAATTATCTTGTATTAATAAAAATATAATAAATAATTTGTCAATATACTAGATTAAATATTTAAACTTAACCTAGAAAAACTTCAAAACAAAACCCAATTTATCAATTTTATGAGATAAAATAACATAAAATTTATATGTATAGGGTGGACTTGAACAGAGAATATTTTGGGGGATGGTAGGGTATCGAAAAAATAAGTGAAAAAAATATTTAATATTAAAAAAATGCCTAAATAATAAAGAAACAGATGATTTCAAGATGATGGCCCAAACTTGGTTCCAAAGACACTATTAATATGTTTTTATTAATAATATTTTTCTACTTATTATTGTGCTACCCTACCACCCCCTACAATATTCTCAGTTAATTCAAGTTCACCCTGTATATATTTAAATCATTTCCTGTTATTGTGTATTATAGATGTTCAAAGTATGAGAGAGATTTATTCTCTGTAAAGTGATAAATGAAAAATGTGATTATAGAAACACCTTACGACCTCCTAAAATATTAGTTTAAGTCCACCCTAGTATATGTATTTCAATTTCAAAATGAGCTTTCATTTAAAACATATTTTTATATAGTTATAATGTGTATAAAATAAAAATCCCACGCTTTTATTTTTAGTCTTAACATTGCAATAGTTCTGGCTTATAATACGCTTTCTTTTAATCTTTTGAATATATTAATTAAATATTTAAAATATGAAGTAAATTTCATCAAAAATTTTGTAACAAAACATTTTTAATTAATCTAAAAAAAACACTCAGAAGCATTTTCAATTTGTAGGTTCGGTTAGATAATATGAATGTTTACTTTTATGGTTTTCGTTATAATAAAAACGAATAATTAAAAACACAATATCCGGGCGTTTCCTTCTTATAACTTTGTGTTTGTATTTGAAATGAAGCCGTCGAAAATTTCGAACAAATCTCCGTGACCGAGAATTAATTTTCTGAAAAATACCGACCAATTAAATATTAAAAATAAATATGAACGTGTATCAGAAATATAATAAGCGACGAAGAGGCTTTGAAGGAAGTGGTATGTAACGGGTGAAAAACTCCAGACAGTGTTTGGGTCACTGGGGAAGTAAGTCTACCCCGGATGTTAGCAATATATGTCTCGTACTTTGTAAATATATAAAAAAAATATTTTCATAATAAATGTGTGACCAAGTGGGATGTACTGGACAGGACAGAACTTTATCATCGCACACTTCCTCCATACAAAATATAATAAAAACATGTCCTCTGAAATGCTTTCTAGACCAGTTCATAGCAACGATTAGGAAAACTTTTTATATTCAAGATACACGACAACTTGTTTAGGTTTGTAAAGAATATTTGGGGTTGTTTGGTAAAGACAAGAATACATATTTACATAAAATAGAAGATATTATACCAAAATATAAACAACAAAAATAAGCATGAATTATTGAAATATCCTAAAACTAATGTGTTATTTTTCCTACTCATATTCAATATAATATATAATAAAAGTGTGTGCGTGCGTTGCGTATGCGTGTCCATCAATACTCTAGTCTATTAGTACACAGACGACTCACTAACAAACTCCTATTATACTATTATATTGAAAACGCCATTATATCTTTTTTTCCATTATATTTGAAGAATATATAAACAATATTAAACTCAGTGGCTATAAAACCTACTAATGGCCGCCATAATTAATTATAATATCGTATACGATATAATTTCACCAATCACAGATATTTGCGGTAAGTTAGTATATTTAATTTATATTTAATACCTACTTTAATGTAGATTTTTTTGGAGTATACATATTAGAATTAAAATAGGTATCATATATTTATATTATGATTTCACCAATCACAGACGTTTGCGGTAAGTTAGATCGTGTTTAAAATTGAATATTTATTTAATGGTGTGTGTACTTTAAAATATATTTTTTATGATCGATCCGATTTCTTTGTTTAATGGAAAAAGTGAAAAAAATGTGAATTAGACAAAAATTAGAAAAATACAAGTATATTTTATTACATTTTGTTTAATTCCGAGAATTAAAAATTACTTTTTATGGTTTTTAAATCATATTTGCATCTCAATGTGATCCTTTATACAAATTCAGTAATTTTATTGATATAGGTCTAAAACTAATTTATTCAAATAATCAATTTATTAAACAAATTCAGTCAAAAACACTACCAATAGTAAGTAGTTGAGGATGGAAATTAATTCGGTAAAAATTAAGAAAAATACCAAGCAAATTGCTAATTTATTATATGTATATTGTTATTGCTCTTTGAGAAAGATGAAGCATATTTCCAATACCACCTAATTTCTTGGAACAGAAACTCAAAACTTATAAAATAGTAGTTAGGACGTCGTATTCCGTGGTGAATAAATATTGTTGTTAAATTCTCAAAATACATGGTAAGTAAATAGACATTATTTTCGGTGTGGTGAGTGACGGTGTTAATTGAATTTTTATCGCGTTTTTGTGACGCAAAAGAGTGCGAAAAGTAAACAAACGGTAAATATTTTGAATAAAGTAATACATTTAGACTAGAATCATTTAAATATATGATTATCGTAATGATTCATTCTAATACTTGGGATAAAAAAAATAAAAAAAAACAATGATACAATTGAATGTTGTATATAAAACACTATGTATATATTGATTTTCATCTATTAAATGCATCACATTTTTTGCGCGTGGACAAATAATGGTCTTTTTATAATGTCACAATATTTTTATATAACGCTCTTTCTCATATTATACATAATATTTTTGTAAATTATTTTGGCGATCAAAAAGCTCGCTCGTTTTATTTATAGAATCTTATTATGGACTGAAATTAATTTTCCCACGAAATGTGATTTAATTTTATAAAGGAAACTCTCTGTAATATTTTTCTTATGTATGCATACACGAGGTTAAGCCAAAGTCAAACGTAAAATAATAATTTTGGGCATAAATGTTTTATACGACGCTAATATCTTACATTTTATTACATATTTGGCAATAGGCCAGTAATTTAACCGGAATAATGTTGTGGTTAAGTAATATTGAAGTTATTGGTAGTAATTATTTTTTAGTAAATTCACGTAACCTAGTTTGGTTTGACCCATTTGACTATTCAGGCCTTATCCTTGTCAGCCGGATTATCCGTCTTGTGGTCCTTCTTTTCTGTGTGATAATTGTAAATAATATATCCTTATCTTTTCGGTTAATGGATATTCTCATAAAAGAAACGCGCCCCAAAAACCTAATGGAGTGGAATCGATTAGATGGTGGATGAAAAATTGATGCGACATTTCATTCGTGCTTTTTCAACTTTTCAGACATACGAATAATTGATTGAATGATTATTTGAATACTTGGTGATATATTGAATATAAAAAATATATTTGTAAATTATTTTTTCAATTATATAAATAAAAAATCTTAAATTATTCATTGACAAAGAACTCTTTCTGAGCGTTGACTTACTTTTATTCATGTTTAATAATTAAATTAATAAAATTAAATTGAAATTAAAGACACATTAAGTTTAAAGGCTTCTTAAATATGTATCCTAAATAATCATGGGTATATTATAAAATAATAATAATAATTTTGAGGGAAACAAAGCAAATTCCACTATTTTTTAACATTTGTCTGTAATAAAAAATAATTTCTTTATACCTATTTACTTTTAAATACTAGGGATTAGTCACATTAGAAAAATATATTTTTAATTTACATTATTATGAATAATAATTATGATCAAGTTCTTATGCTTTTTGAAGTAATAGTATTTTCCAATTCAGAATTAGGACCCAGACAAACTACTAATAAAATCGGTTATCAACTATTTCATTAATTTCGATGTTGTTTTTTGGTATGTCTCGCCATCGAGATAAGCAAACTATCGTATTAATTTATTAGAGTAAACTTTGAATTTGTCGGTCAAGGCTTATGAAGTTTTATGGGCCCTTTGTATAGTAGCACAACTTTAGTAAAAATATATTTTTAATTTACATTATTATGAATAGTAATTATGATCAAGTTCTTATGCTTTTTGAAGTAATAATATTTTCCAATTCAGAATTAGGACCCAGACAAACTCCTAATAAAATCGGTTATCAACTATTTCATTAATTTCGATGTTGTTTTTTGGTATGTCTCGCCATCGAGATAAGCAAACTATCGTATTAATTTATTAGAGTAAACTTTGAATTTGTCGGTCAAGGCTTATGAAGTTTTATGGGCCCTTTGTATAGTAGAGCAATGAAGGTAAAAACCATTTAATGAAATGGCGACAGATAGAATGAATATTGGTGAAGGACAATGATACGATAGTATTAGTGAACCTGGGCTCAGGACAAGGTTGGATCAAAATCAAAAACACACCTCCACCCTTGAAGGATTTATCACCTGCCTGGTATTTAAAGGGGGTGTTACTTAATTTAAACCCCCGCCAATTCGAACTACGCAATATATCCATATTAATATGAAAAATAAAGGGTATAATTTAAAAAAAAAATGTGTTTTCGTGGACGAATTCATTTGAATATGACCTCCGCTTTATGTTGAAAATAAAATCCACCCATTCGAGACACAAATGATTCATTATAATTCCTACTCTTGTATGATAAATCTAATAAAGCGAGAGTAAATAATACGAAATAATGTTGAAAATGCGAGAAATATATGAACAAATATGATTGTATCGTGGCTAACGTAATATATCGTAGGTATTTTTTAATAAATTGATAATAAAAAGATAAGCGGTGTCGATGTATGAATAATGCTCACCTCAAACGGCATACAAAGGCTCAATAAAAATACATATACTGACTCGTCAATTAACCATTAAATAATATAATTTAATACTCGTTCGATTGGCCGTGAGAGTTTATGGATTATTTCCGCATGTATATATTTTTTTAACATTGAAAAGTAATAAAAATATTTCTGTTTTATAGATATAGAAGCTTAGATCATCAACCAGTAGATTGTTTTCCTATACGAAGGGGTTAAAGACCGGGTTGACTTGCGTCATACAAAGATGTGAGGGATGAAGGAATGCATAAGAGATTACCAGACAGATTCCAGGCCAAGTAAACATTTTTTTTAAATAAAAATAATATATAGTCTTAAAAAAATATTGCCGAGTCAATAACCTTCAATTATTATGTATTTTTATATTAGTTGCAATGTTTTCTTAGAGCAAGGTTGAAGCGGTCGTAAAGAAGGCTTTATGACGTAAAACGCCGGATATCTTGAAAATAAATATATACAATATGTATATTAAATTAATTGGATGATTGGGAATAATTGAATCATCTATAGACAAATTTATCATAAAACACAAGTCAATTTTTATTTAAAAATCCAACGAGAATGAGGTTTTCTTACATGCATAGGAAATGTGTGTGGCTGGTGCGCTATTTCAGGCTGAACAACCTTCTAGTCAACTACTAGGCACTTTTACCTTAGTGTTGGACTGAAAAATATCCTGAAAAAAATATTTTTCTAATGCCTAATACATATGCCGTAGTTAAAATTACATTAGTTTAATAATTCATATCTGCGCAGTGAAACTATCCCAATTTATTTTTATTTACTTATTGGTACAACAAGCCGATTCATAATATTCAAGTCTGAGAAGACTGTATTTTTTAAGAATTACTGAATTCATTAAACACATTTGAATCTTATAAATCTAAACTCAAGGGAAAATACATGTCATTGATTCAATTCTCGTATGAATAAAAACTGATTCCACTGTAACTGGAAGAATGGCAATAATTTAAATATAATTCTTGTCTTGTCTTGATTGTCTTAATCTAATTATATTTTGATTTCTTGTATTGTAATATAAATATTGAAGCAATTTGTAAATTTAATAGTTAAACAAATCGCCTATATTTAAATTTATACAAAACTAGTTAAAAACCCCTTGAAGCGTATGATGAAATATAATCCCGTCAATATTATTTTCGCCCGTAATATTCTCTATAATAAATGTTTGTATCGGTTTTGTAATTAGTAGTTCAATTATGAAGCTGTTATAAGGGAATATATTATAAGTTAACAACACCACGCATATAATAATTGTACAAATATTATGATACAGAAGAGTCGTTAACTTTATGTAATTGTTATTATTTAATTAAGTGGTATGGGATTTTAAGGTCTCACAGCACGTGAGGCTGGATGAGGTAAGGGGGTGGTTGTGGGAGTTACAGGGGGTGGTTTAGGTCGATGAACCAGCTCGGAAGGGTGAATTGCACTGCAATAAGTGCAGACGGTCTTTCCGGTACATTCCAAAGAATTTTCAGCAAATAAATCTTTCAGCTTTTAATAAAAATTACACAACAATACTGATTTTTTATAAAAAATATTAATACAAATCTTTCACAGTATTTTTTAATTTTTTTTTAAATCGTTCAACTTGAAACTTATTACGTTTATCATTTGTCAACCAAGAAATACGATATTAAGTGTTTTTTAACATTAAAAAAATATTTCAATATATTTTTAATGAGATCTATTTCAGAGGAATAACCCAGAATTTAATAATAAAAACAATCGAATAAATTGAGTATATTGTAAGTTTATAATGGAACGATTTGTATACATGATAAACAGTCATCCAGATAATTAATTATCTGTTATATGACATTTGAGGTTTAATTAATGAATGATATTATATTATTAAAACTGACACGCAACGAATTACCAAGTACTATTAATACCTATTATGAAATCATAATATTACGTTAGTTAATTATTACATAACTTGATTGAATCAGTTTACAAAAGAACACATTTTCAATGGTTTCATAACATTGCCAAAGTTTAAATGAATTTTTTAATGCTTTCACTTCATTCCTTAATATTGCGTGAAAATTGGTGCTAAAATTGACACGTATTACTTTACTAAACAATTTTTTTAGTAATATGATACGATAGTATTTTTGAAGCCTCCATCATCTTGGTAAAAGTGCCTCGGGAAGGCTTTGTTGGGTTGTTCTATATATAGAAACTCTCTATGCCTCGGCTTAAAAGCAGACTCCAAAGTTACACCGAACTAAATTAACTTTTCAGAATGAAATAATGCCGAAAGACTTATCATCGGTGTCAAGTGTTAAACGTGAGACCTTTCAGTTTCAGTCGAATGAAATAATAGATTTAATACGAAACATAATATTATGGAAACTAATCGATACTTGTTCATAATAAATATGAAACACAATCCTGCATGGCTTATAAACGTAAATAACGAATATGTTTACCATACATCAGGGTGGATAGAGACAGGATAGTTTATTCAATCTTGTATAAAATCGACGACTAAATCATATTCAAATAAAAATATTATCAAATTCTGTTTTGATTTAATTAATAATCATATAAAATCAATTGAATTATTTGAATCCAGTAATAGTAGCTACGTGTTTATTTATTTTCATTATATTTTATTGTTATCGTTAGATCTTTTTGAATACATAAAGGTATGCATAATTTAATAATAATAATAATATAAATGAAAAAAAACAAAGATAAAGAAGAATGTAGACAATACGAAGGTAAATCATAATAAAATAAAACAATAGGTATAGGTATTTATATTATGGCCATATAATATTTTCAATATTTTTTTCTAGAATTTCTATCTTCCTTCCATTACAACATACAATATTGAAGATGAATCTTTTCAGGAATGATATTTTCGCATTTTATTTTTAATCTTATCGATATTATAGTCCGGACTGTTTAATATAGAGTTCTCATAAAATGTTTTTCTACAATGAGAACCAACAGTAGAATATGATATAATTTTAGACCAATTGATGACATTTAGCGAAGAAAATAATTGAGTTTCATAGTGAGAATACCAATCTAATTATAGTACATTCTAATAATACATAAACAGCATGAAAAAGTATTCTTCAAAATTCATATCTAATGTGATATTTTGGTTATTTCAAATGTAATTAATGCTGCTTTTACAGATACGTTGTGATATTTATAAAAATAATTTAATTATCTTGTAATATAATACACGAATTATAGATTTAAAATCATTCATTAGAATTACAGATGAACACAAATTGAACTTTCGTTTAAAAAAAATACATTATAATGTATAATTAAATTTGCTTGTTTAATCAATTTAAAAAAATGTACTAATAATATGATATTATTTTCATACATTGTATACATACAACTTTACGAATTTAATATTAGTTTTAATTCTATGCAGTATGAAGTAAGAAAATAAATATTATAGAATGCAGAAAACCGCAAGAATATAGAGAAAAGGCATATTTATTAAAAAAACACATGTAATTATTTAATTTAAAAAATAATCATGACTAAGGGTAAAAATTTAATTTATTTTGTGTCCACACCGAATATTTTTTAAGTTTGAAATTATTAACTGTACAATTTTCTCGTAATATTTCACCTAGTTAGCATTGAACGGTTACTGAAATATAATCTATTATTAAATACATACGTAATATCAGTTTTCAGACGTAGTGGTTAGAAAAGGAAATTGACTCGATAATTTTTCAATAAGTATATACATCAATAGTATATTTTTAAGAATATAATATTCAATGTTTCCTGTATAAATGTATATTTTGTTAATAAGTAAGCTATCAAGAGCCCGGGTGTCCCATTTCCTAGCATTCTGATCAATACACGTGGAAGCCAGGTCACGGCACATTTCGTCCTAAATACAAAAAAAATCCACATTTATTAAAATTTAATTTTAATAAATCATTTCGAATTCTACATAAAAATTGAATATTTCATAAGACAGTAGATAGGAATAAAAATAAACAAAAACAAATTACCCGCACGATTTAATCATATGTGGGTTGAAAATTTCGATGAAAATTATTCTGGGATTTTTTTTTCTCCGCTTTGCAATATATTATACTTGCGACTTTTTCTAATAATAAAAATAATCGCGTGATTAAAATTCTTGTCTGGCATTTTTTGTAAATCATGTCTGAAAGAGTAATAAAATGTCACTTGAAGTAATTAATATTATTTTTTACCCACAATAAATACTAAGTAATTATTCAACCAAGAAATGGTTATTTATTTAATTGGGAATGTATTTCAACTATCCCCTGAACCATGAATGTGTAGAGTAAACGTCACACCACGCCAGATGGAAGTGAATCATGAATCAAACCTCATAATGTATTCGGTTTTGACCAATCATATAATGTTTGCGGTTTCCAGCTCGATTTGTGACACTGAAGTTTAGTGTACTTAATTAAATTTTGTGTATATTAATTCTCTCGAATCAATGTCTATTCGAAATGTCTATAACAAATATTTTTTGTATAATATATAAAATTAAACAAAATTGATAAAATCAGGATTTGTTGTATTGATCCAGTTTAATCAAATTCCACGTGTTGTGTGTGTCCAGCTCGCTTTTCATATTATTTGACTATTGGTGGCAGTATTTACATTTCGTAGTAGAGTTATAGTTATGATATTATTGAGGTAATAAACAACACTCGCCTGCACTGTTCTGGCATGGTGCCAACGACACGGATGCATTGGCACGTTTAAATTGCCTACAATATTTTATTGAATATACCCAAACATAATCTATTACCAGATATATCGATGCTCTGAATTTATTCAACACCATTGGGAATGGATTTTTAGCCACCTGATATTATAGCATATTTCATTTATTGGTATTTTATCGTATATTTTGGATTACATACAGCTCTAAACAATCCGAATAATAGAATATTAAAGGAAAAATTTCGATGTCAGATTCTTCGCGCAAAAGAATTTCATAATATTTCCACCCGTTGACAGTTCGCTACGAACGGATTTTATGTTCTGTTTGACTGGGCCTTAAGTAATGTATACCCAGGCATACGTCACCGTAAACGTACACCGTAAATACGAGTTACTTAGCTACACTTATGATCGGTTTTTTGTTAATCAATGCCTCGTCGGAGCCTCGGGCGAGGCATTAATTAACAAAAAACCGATCAAAAGTACAGCAAAGCAACTCAATACCGTCTTTACCGAGAACCAATGCATGTATATATCCTTTTAATACCTACTTATAATAATTATTATTTAATCAATTACAAAGAGCAGAATGGATTTTTGTTATTTTTAGTTATATATTTTAAGTCGATTTAGGCTGTTACAAAAATATTAATAAATAGCCTTGCATTACTGAAAATGGAAACTATGTATTGTTTCATAATTAACGGTGAAAGATTTAAAAAAAAAATCACTGATTAAAAGTCTATGCTATATATGAGGGTCCATTATAAATTGATTTCGGCGATGGAAATAGTATGAATCGAATTTCAAGAAAATCGAATGAATATTTTAACTCTTCTTGGATATTATGTTTCGCAAATTTAGTCAAAACATTTACACGGAAAAAATATAGAAATCGATCAATAATATGGTCCAATTATAATTTATTTATCTCCCCACTCTACATTAACAAACGATACCGTATTTAAATAAAAGATATAAATAAATGTAGTATTGGTCAGAAAGACGTAAGTGGGTATGTTTATGAAAGTCGGCCGCGTATTGTTTACGAACTAATCGTCTTAAATAGACGAAGGCGAGTAAAGAACAATAAATATCAGACACATTTGAAATGACCTTAACTAGCTTATGCTCAGTATGAGAAATTAAAGATGAATAATAAAAATCAATTCCCCTTTCAATAAAACACCTAATTCAATTCAACACGTCCATAAAGAAACCCCTCTCATAAATTTAATAACGTGGGTTTTCCCAATTCATCGTCAGCATTCCGGCATTTCCTGTTTTTGTTTTTTCATCACGCCAAATATTATTTTTTTATAAAAAATACATATCAATGAAAAATGTATCACTGTTATACAAATAATTGAAATTAGCACACGTAGTAGTTCATCAATCAAGATTAGCACATTTTGTGAACGTGACCCGCCATTTTGACGGCTGACGTCAAGAATAACTTTTAAAATATGCAAATTTAAAAAAAAAAGTGTGTGGTATATTTTTCGAAAAACCATTATGACGTATTCGATTCATCTCGTTTGGAAGATAAGATGTGACACTTTTAAATATTAATACGTCAGCAGGATTCACTGCAGAATATTAAATTCTATTATACTTGCTAATTGAACCTATGCGTACAATACAAATCGATTTAATAAATGGAGACTCACCGTTCTGGATGTGATACATTCGTCTTCCAGTTGCAGATGATGGGTCTCCCATCTCCTCAGAAACTTGGAGCTGAGGATCTTGCTGATGATGGTGTGGGTATGATTTAAGAGACAGACGTGGATATCTCCTTCCAATAACAACTTGAACCTTGGTCCTGGAGCTGGTGATCTGCTACGAACTGGTGAAGTATCTTCGATCTAAATACAACATGGAGTATGAAATTAGAACAGCAAATTTATGCATCTTCAAATAATCAATATAAACATAACACACGATTATTATATACATACATAAATAAATTACAGAAGGCCTTAAGTCTTATATTCAGGGCCGTTTATCCTCAAGCGTGATAGAGTTACATGACTGGTTTTAATCTGGAACTGGGAGTACGGGAATAATACTAATAACATCCCAATCAATGACGATCCAGGATTAAAATGATTGCCTGGATTGTAAGATGATATTAAAACAGAATACCAGCGTAATAGCTCAAAGGATAAGATTGCGTGGCTATAAATATTGAGATCATGAGTTCAAATTCCGCTCAAGTAAAAAAAAAATAATAGTTTATTGCAACTGGGAGATGGGGAATAATATTAATAAAATCCCGATCAATCACGATATAGGATTAAACTGATTTCCTGGATGATTTTAAAACAGATCGCCATAACCAGCATAATAGCTCAGGGGATAAGGTGCGTAGCTACAAATATTGTGATCATAGGTTCAAATTCTGCTCAAATAAAAAAAATATATTTGACCGGTTATTACGACTGGGATATCGGTAATAAAATGAATAAAATCCCGTTCCCATCTTGTTCCAGGTTTACCATGACTTCCTGGATTATAAGAATAATACTATGGCGATTATTACGTCAAGCTGAGCCGCTCTGTCGACAATGAATTAACAAGTTGTTGCGTCTAAAAATTGTATAAACCTTTTAAAAAAATACCTTTGAAATAAATAAGTTACCTAGAATAAACTAATTTTATTCGAATCAGCATAATAAAATAAGTAATATCCTAAAACGGAGAATTCATATAAATATACCGTAACCAATTTTATTAATATATTTTCCACATACATATGTAATATTGAGGAATCAAAGAGGCTCTTTTCATAAAATACATATTTACATATCGGTTTGCTCCAATGTTTAATCAAAAACGAGAACCGTATCAATTAAATTTAGTTATTAAGTGATATCTATTTTATGTAAAGAATATGGATTATATAAGGTTTTCATGATGAAAGTACATAAATACGATTTTGAAAACTCCACCCGAAAGTTGTCGATAAATGATTAATTGAAAGTGTGGGTGTTTTGATGTAATTAATCAAGATAATTAACTCTTTCTGATTTTCAATTAAGCCTCGGTTATTTGACTTGTTTTTTAATGTTGAGTAATTTAAAAAAAATGAGTAAAAATTGTTTAAGGTTCTTAAACAACGAAATATTGAGCGACAGTGAAATTTGGATTTTTAAATCATAATTATTAGTACTAATAGGCATTATTTAAAAAAAACTCGTCTACCCTCATAAGTTTTCTGACAAGATAACATTTCTTGTAATAAGTACATAATTATATTTATAATAAGTGATAAAAAAATGCCACAAAAATCACGTGTTTTTAATTGAAGCATGCGTGTAATTCATTATCCCGTTAATTATATAAATTAAACGACAACAATATTTATTATAGAAACAATCATCATTAGTAAGTTATCAAATGAGTAAAAAAATATGAAGTCATAACAACAAATTGTGTCTGAATATTATCAGTCAGTTTTACTGTTCATTTTCAAAATTGGCATTTTACCTGCACAATTTGAAATACCAAATAATAATCACAAAACGAAAAACTTCTCTCCTAATATCGTAAAAATTTATTTATATACTAGTTTTATTGTCAATTTATTTTTGAAAAACAAATATAAATAATTATGTATACTCGGTGTTATTTATTAAAGATATTAAACTTATTTCAATATTATAACGAATATATTTTTTTCCCCTTTAATCAATTAATTACAAAATAAAAAAACATTAATATAATTAATCAAAATAACCTGTATATCTAAAAATCAAATCAAGTAATTACTGAACGCACATTTTTTTAATGAATTTATGATATTCATATTATTACCATTGATGTTTAAGAGAATCCGTTAAGCTTAGAATTCCTAGGCGTGCGTCGCCGTAAACGTACACCGTAAAGACGGTAATAGAGTTGCTTTGCTGTACTTTTGATCGGTTTTTTGTTAATTAATGCCTCGCCCGAGGCTCAGACGAGGATTAACTAACAAAAAACCGATCATAAGTGTAGCTAAGTAACTCTACTATCGTAATTACGGTGATGTATGCTTGGGAATCCATTAATTTACAACTAGTGTTGCACCAAAGACAGACGAATATTATGCCCAATAGCGCGTTATACAATTGTCTTTTTCCCACATATTGTCTACATTACACTCTGTTGAGAAAGAAAATGGAGCGATATATTATTCGTTTTATTGGTTACAACGGATTTTTTAAAAATAAAAATCAAACTGGATTCTGATCGCCTCAACTGAATATGTTTACTTGAAATTTGTGGATAGAAAATCCAATCCGGCCTGCGGTTTTGAACAAAATAGTCAATCTGCCCCGGAGATACGAAAAGGTTAGTTATTTAATAAAATAAAACATACCATATTGGCAATATCCGCTGTGCTGGTTGTGGACTCGATACTACTTCTCCTGGAGTTTAGTTCAGCTGTTGAAGATGTGCTACTGAGACGTCCAAGATATTCATTGCCTGCTTTTAATTTACCCTCTTCCAAGATGATGGGGTGAGAGTCAAACACGGATGGAGTATCATCGTTAGTGATGAATACATCACAGCTGACTTTATCATTGGACTTGTCTTCCTCGGTGCTCTCATCCTCATCTTCATTGTCTTCATCATCCTGCCTATCTTCGCTGTCTATGAAGCGTATTCTCTCGATGTTGGTCAGTGTGAACTTCTTCGAAGGGGGTGGAATCTCTATTTCGTACTTGCCATCACTGCTGATATCTGAGATGACATCTTCCGAGGGGGGCCTGGTGGAAGGCACGGGGCCCTTGACCACAGGGGCCTTGGGGCCATGGCCCTCGACCTCGTCCAGCTGCCGCTCTGTGGAGTCTAAGTTCCGCCTGAAGCAGAACATGTCCAGGACAGAGCAGCAGCCTTCCAACCGTCAGATTATAAACCTCGTCTTGACAGGCATTTAAACCACTCCTTCTCTCCTCTTCATCAATATTAGTCAATCACTTTTCAGAACGTCCAACTTTCCAATCAATCCATTTTCCTATACAACACAATCAATAACTATTAAAAACAGAATCAAAGAATTCCACTCAATTCAAGAATTTTTAAATTGATTTGATCGGTTATTACGACTGAGAGATCGGGAATAATATTAATAAAATCCCGATCGATCGTCTTGATCCAGGTTTACTGTGATTTCCTGGATTGTAAGGTAAATACTGAGGCGATTATTAAGTTGGGCAGAGCCGCTCTGTCGATGACCTGTGTAACTAGTAATAGTTAAGATCACCGACAGACAATTAACACGTTGTTGTGTATAAAAAAAACCCTCTCAAAAAAGCTCCATCAGAGATGTAGGTTCTCTGGTATTCCAGACGACTGTGTTCTCTTAATAATAATTAAAAAAAACACATTCGTCTACAAAGAATTCTAGGATTTACACAATAATACACACTTATCTTTGCATTAATAAGCGACATTAACACGCGACATCGTACGTCATATAAAATTAATTCTCTCGAATTTTCCTTACCTAGTTTTCTCATGATTGTAGAGCAAATTTCAAACAACGTACAGACAAACTATCTTAACACAATATTTCTGATCAATCATAATAAAATGTTACGTTTGCTCTACAAACATGGAAAACAAAAAATCTAAACCTTGGTCATTTTACGATAAGGCTTGAGGCGAATTAACATAATAATAAAAAACACATTTATCCTTGTGGTATTTGAGTTTACGACACCTAACAAAAACATAGACCCATACAATTGAAAAAAAAATGATAAGAATAATACGTTTCCAGTATTTGTGATTAAAAGATGATGAATCGCTCGTTATGGATATTTTTAACGAGGCCGGTTTTTAATCACACCGAAACAATAGTGTTGTTGTATACATTTCAATTTTATTATAACACAAATAAACTAAAATATCACATCGACTACTGCAAACGGGTTTGTGTTTCGATCGAATAACTCACAATTAGCTAGCGTTTAACACTGAAAATCTAACACTGGGCGGTTTATTATTTGGTTGTATTCATATGGTGTCTTTTTCCACTATTGATTCACTTAAAATAATCGATTTGTTGATCGGAAAAACGAGAAGCGGCTTCAATCACATCCACTCACTACGAATACTCAGTCTGACTGACGCTCAGCTGTGAATACAACAATGCTTTAGCCACCTCTTGGCCAGTTTGACTACTGCTAAACGAGGCTAGCGACTTTTTTCATATATTCTTAAATTTTGAATTTTTTAAATTAATTATTTATTATATGGGGTACGAGGGAGTTGCCCCCATGATTGTGGGTCCAGATTATCAGTGCAGGAGTGAGAGTGTTGAGTTGAGTGTTGCAATGAAAGATTGGAGACTGGCCAGTATTTATTGGAGTTTAACTATATACGAGAGGAGCGCCGGACAAAGACGTCCTCTCGGTCCGAGGCGAGTAACATGAGTCCCCAGTGGAAGTACACGGGATGTTAGTTGTTCGCGCTAACTGGAAGTGCATAAATACATATCGGCGCTGTCCAGATAGCGCTACAATTAAAATGAAATAAAACAATAGTGTTTTGGAAAAAACGGTCGTGGTGTGTTAACATAATATCCTCTGTAATTGTGCATGTCTAAAATTTGAAATTTATTCTACATTCTTTAGAGATTAACGACAACGACGTATTAAATAATGTAATATGAGTCGTGCTAGAGCTATATGTAATATTTATCGTGTTTATAGGAATAGAGTTGCCTAACTAGAGCTTGATAGTATTGCTGAACAACAGCTCTATAAAAAATCTATATATTTTCTGGCTCTATTCGTATACGCTCCGCACGCACAATCTCTCGTGTAATGAGAGATTGTGCGTTATATATCAATAATTAATAATAAGTTAATTTAGTTATAATCAATAATAATGAATACTGCCGTAGGTATCATTTTGAAAAAAATCAAAATTCTAACATATTATTGATCAAACAAAAAAAATATGAAAGTATGTTATGCTTTTCTCAATTATACAATTCATTTCGATTCCTGGATTTAAAAAGTTTATATTAGTAGGTATAAACAATTTATTATTGATTATCCTACATATGTCTGAAATTAATTATTAATAAAAAAGAATTTAATTCGTAATTTATTACTTATCAAAGTTAGCAACGTGGAGCAATAGTTACAAACACTTGTGAAAATTTGACAGCTGTCATTTGTTCGATAAATTTCGCCGGATGTCAAACTAGCGACATCTGTGTTTCAATACGATTATTATTATGAACAACTTTTGCACAAAACTTATTCATTATTTTGTAAGAGTGCGTTAAGTGTTTTTAATTGTTTTTAATTCAAAAAATCTTAAGCAATTCATTCAAAATAGTATTAGCCATATGTTAAATAAATTATATAATAATTAGAAATGAATTAATAATTATAAGTGAATGCATATTTTCTATATTCTATATTAGCCCGATTTCTTCAAACAGTGTACTTACTACTTAACTCTCGAGTCATTTGCTGCATTTTTGTAGCAGAGCAAATTAGTCTCAATATATTGGATAGTATTTTTTTATCAACAAAATTGTTAACAAATATATTTATAATCCATTTTATTTTGTAGTCGAGGTTATATACCTGTACCTACCAAAATAAATGCGATAATAATGTTAATTTTCGTATAACATCCGCTCATATGATGTGACAAACGATTATAACAATTATTTATTTCTATAGAAATATGCGTATAAATTATATGACATTGAAGAGTTGAAGGAAATGTTCAAATTGATTACATACCTATTATCATTATAAGTTTCATTGTAATTAAATCATTTTTGATAAAATTGTATGTTAATATTTTATTGGTGTCTGTTGTCGTTATAAATATAAATAATGATTCATTTCATCAGGGGTTGATATTATCAAATTGATTCATCCTTGTTATAGAAAATGTTTAGCGACCTCGTTTATGTGTTTTATTATTTATTTACAACCTACCCTTGAACTGGCAGTAAAATTATAGTATTCCAATAGTTGGTTTATTGTTAATGGGAAAACCGAGCTGGATCGGTCATGGACTAACTGAATAATAACAGTGAAATTACACTAGAGTAGCGGATGTTGGGTGATTTAAATTGAAAATCATATGTGAATTGTTATCATTTTATATTTTAACTGTGACCAGTGTGTATGTATTGACAGGTGAGTGGATTATTAATTTACTAAATATATGCATAGTAAATTCAACCTGTAAAATCTAAATATTAAACTCATTTCAGGATGTGTTTATGGTTATTAGCAGCATGTTTGGGTGTAGCCGCTCCTCCTAAATATTATAATCCCATACCGATAGTTTCAGGAGTTCCAAGTCCCATTTTACTTCCAACTTCAGCTCCTGCAACATATCCTACATTTCCAACCCCTTCGCCGACGTTTCCCACATATCCAACTACAAATCCGGGATTTCCACCAACAAGTCCTGGATTCCCACCAACAAGTCCTGGATTTCCACCAACAAGTCCTGGATTTCCTACGGCAAATCCAGGATTCCCTTCATTTCCTGGCACGACTCCAGGATTTCCAACATCAAATCCAGGGTTCCCACCTTCTCCTATGCCAAGTTATCCTACGATGAATCCAGGATTCCCTCCTTTTCCTGGTACGAATCCGGGATTTCCTACAACAAACCCAGGATTCCCATCATTCCCGACTGGACCGACATTGCCACCGAATACCTTCCCAACATTGCCTCCAGGAGCCACAATTCCAGGAATGACTCCAAGACCAACACTGACTCCGTTTCCGGGAAGTCCTACACCGGGAATAACACCTCCTCCTGGAATAATTCCATCACAGCAACCATTTCCACTGTATCCAAATATTGATCCTCGTTATGGTACTCCTCTGCCTCTAAGAAACACAGAGCAACTGATGAGATTCGGCGATATCGATTACCAAGATGTGGTTATCGAAGCCCAGTTTTCTGATGGTGCAATTGAATTTCCAAGAGACAAGCGCTCAATCAATGAAACCGATAAATCTGTAGAAATAGTTCATAGAAGTAATAGAACTAAACGACAATCTAACTGTGGATGTTTCTTGCCGACAATGTGTCCAACAACTCCCAATACTGATGGAGTTGGACTTATTGATTTTAGGATTGTAACAGGTGTAAGTGTATAATTTTATTTGTTATCTGATTAATTTGTGACGCATAACTTTTAATGTACTTTTGTATTGTATCACTTATGTTCATCACAACATAATATCGTGTTAACCCGTGTTTTGTACAATGACTCAAATTATCATCATAATCACAACCAGCACTTTTGTAAATAACATATGTGTTTTTATGTTTTTTTTTCTTTTGATCTGCGGGCTGTTGGGAATTGTAGGGATTCCAGCCTCAAACTTGTGCATCGGGATTGAAATATTGCTGTCCTGGATCTTCATCCCAACAATCATGTGGATCTAGACTCCAATCAACTACAACTTATCCAATAAATCCCGGACAAGCAAGATACGGAGACTATCCCTGGATGGTAATTTATACATTCAATTATAGAAAAAATACATAATAAATTATCAACAATAATTCCAGGCCGTGATATTGACGTCAGATAATCAATATGTAGGAGGAGCCACACTTATCGATTCCCAAAACGTAGTCACAGCAGCACACAGAATCACAAATTATCCGTAATATTTAAATTCCAAAAAAATATTATTACAATCAAAAAGTTTAATTAAATGTTTGTTTTAGTAATGGCGTTGGAATTAAGATTCGTCTTGGCGAATGGGATGCTGCGGCAAATTATGAACAATATCCGTACAGAGATTTTTCTATAGCCAGAGTGTGGGTCCATGAATCATTTAACCCAAACAATCTTCAAAATGATCTGGCCCTCATAAGGCTTGTGGGAGGACTTCCCCCTGGAACTCCTGCCATTGTTCCCATATGTATGCCAACTATGGGTCAACTTTTTGATGGGCAAAGGTAACAGAATTATCACTACAAATTGAGCTTCAAAATTTAAAAGTATTTTCTTTTAGGTGTTGGGTTTCTGGATGGGGAAAAGACAATTTCGGACCAACAGGAAAATATCAAACTGTCCTTAAAGCAGTTGATGTTACTGTTATTACCTCAGCTGCTTGTGAGTCAACTTTTAGATCAACCAGACTCGGATCAGCTTTTATTTTGGATAGAAATTCATTCATTTGTGCTGGCGGAGAAGCTAATAAAGATTCATGCACGGTAAATAATTATAAACTTAAACAATGAACAACTTTTAGTATAGTTAGATAAAAGTTGTTCATTGGCAATTAAATATATTTTTTATCATGTGACATTTACAATGACCATTTTGCATAAATGTTGATTGACAGTCAATCCACATAAATATAAATTTATTTATTTGGTGCAAAATTGCACGCATATAATATTTATGGCAGAAGGCCTTAAACGTAGCGAAATTTTTCGGAGAAAAAAATTTTTTGGCCCCATTTTGCCACTTAATAGCAAAGAATCTACGAGTAGCTCTCATTCACCTTGTACTCTGATTTTCCTCGAATGCCTTTTTTTGTTGTTTTCCCATGGGACTGTTTTTTCATCTATATATTATTTTTTAATAGTCTTAAACTATAAGCCTTAACTTTATTATTTTTATGCTAAAAATATCGTACAAATGGTACAAAAATATATAAAATTGTGTATCTTATTGGATATAACATTCATATGAGTATGGATCCCATAAAACTGATCCAATTATCTCTTTATTCTTTATTAGAATATGACCTTCACTATAATATAATCAAACTTTTTTGTAAGCTAGTTTGTTAACCATGATTTCACACTGCAAGTTAAGGTTTGGTTCAGATTATAATGTCTCTCAAGAATCACTCCTGTTTTATAAAAAAAAATTGATCTCCCGTTGTACCTACTTATTATCTGAACAAAGCCTAAAATAGGTCTTAATTAAAATAATATATTCTAGGGTGATGGAGGCTCTGGTATGGTTTGCGAGACATCTCCTGGAAGATGGACTCTTTCAGGATTAGTTGCTTGGGGTTTGGGATGTGCAACTCAAGGAGTTCCAGCAGCGTATGTCAATATTGTGAATTATCTTCCATGGATTCAAGCAAGACAAGCTACACCAGCTTAGAATATATAATAGCTTGCTTATTTATTTAAAAAAATACCATATTAGACTTATTTATTATAGGGTAATTATTTTAATAAAAAATGTATATATTAAGAACAACTATTTTTATTGTGTACAACTAAACTTAATATTTATCGAAGCATCAAACATAAATAATAATAATTAAGAAAATAGCTATTCGCAATATAATATTATACATTAACAATGATTTCTTTAATAATCCAATAATTAAATTAAATACCAACAAATTAATTAAGCAACAAAACCAATTGTGGAATGTTCGTTTGAAATTAACAAATAATCTTATTTAAAAAAAAACAATAAAAATCTGTAACATTGTTGTAGAAAAGCTTATTACTGGCAATATCATTATATTATCTTTTTACTTGGACGCAATTATAATGATTTAAATATACTTTAAAAACTTATAAAATGCTGTGCATATTATGTACATGTAAATCAGTGTGCAGTGTGCATATTTTATACAAATATTAATTTAATATTGCTCGTGTTTTTAACAAATTTATTCAATCAACTTCTTTTTCCGTAGCCTCTTTCTTTGGACTGATTGGGGCTTCTTCCTGTTTTTGTTGAGATATCTTATCTGGGATACTTGTATCTTGATTATTATTGTCTGAAACAGTGTCCTTTGCAATTGGTGAACTTACTTCTATGTATTCATCACCTTTTTCTTCAACTTCTTGTTTAACAACAACACCGTCTTTTGCTGTTGTATCATTTGTTTCAGATTCGTTTGTTTTATTAGCAGTTGTTTGTTCTAATGGACTTTTTGGCGTTTTAATTTTTCTAGTACCTGGTGATGGTGAATGATAGTAAGTAATGGCGTCCATTGAGTGAAAACCGTTCAAGTAGTAGGGATTTTTGTTAATGTGGCTTTCTGCTTCACCCATTTTAATCCTCATATCGTCTTCCAAATGGATATAGCTATGGTTATCTAATTCAGCCCTAAAGAAAAATTTCAAGCCGCACCTGCCACAGTCATAAGGCCTCGCAGCCAAGCCATGACCAATCATGTGTTGTTGTAGGGCCGGGGCTGCTGTAAATACAGATGAGCATAAATAACAGGTAAATCCTCCACACCCTGCGAATGTATGTTCTATAAGATGAGTCTGAAGTTGAATGGGAGAACTCATTGATCTACGGCATAATTTGCACTCTAAAGGATTACTTCCAGCGACATGGGCTCTAACATGAGCTCTTACTTCTTGCTCAGACTCAAATGCTGCATGACATTCTATACAAGTATAACTTTTTCTATGCACCGTTTCGATGTGACTTTCGAGAGCAGCGGTTGTTTCAAATTTAATAAGACACTCTCCGCATCTCCTTTCAAGCATTTGTCCAGCCCCGCTATGCTGCATGTAGCAATCTTTACAAACATGCGTTGTGGGTATACCGTTATTTCTCTCTCCCCCCGTGGGTATGACATCCTTTTGATCACACGTTTTAAGACATAGAGCACATTGAAAAGATTCTGATATTGCACCAGCGTTTTTCAGGTGGAATCTAGCGTGGATTCTGGCCTCCAAGTCAGATACGATAGTTTGCCGGCAAACGACACAAGATGTCGGTAAGGATACTGAAGATCCAGAATGGGGACTACCTGGAGAGTTGTTGTTGTTGGAATGCTGAGTGAGATGTGTGAAGAATTGCTCTTCGGTAGATAATGTTGTCTTACAATGAGTACAACTATTCCCGGTCAAAACCTTGCAGTGAGAGAGCTTGTGTTCAGCCAAAACTGCTGCAGAAGGGTAAACCTCGTCACATATGAGGCATTTGTGTTTGCCACCTGTAGTTATGCCTTGGGAATGAGTTTTCATATGGTTTTCTAGCTCAGTTCTAGATTTACAATTTTCATTGCAATATGCACAGTGAAGACTGACGGCTCCATTTTTTCCACTCGAAGATTTCACATGGTGGACCAATTTGCGATGTGCCATCAATTCGTTTTCATTTTGGAAATCACTCCTGTCGCAAATATCACAATTGTTTGAGTCTTTTTTAGTGTTGTTATTTTCGGTTGGCAAATTTTTTACGCTTATTCTTCCGGTTTGAGATTTGTTCAGCTTAGGGCTATCCCCGTTCATAACCTGTAAAAATATTAAATATTATTCCCAAAGTCGAATTTTATTTTAATATTACAGTTACACAAAATCAATGACAAGGCAGCTTTACCCGATCGCCTATTTGTATACTCTTACAATATTAATAACCGATCGAATTAATTTAATTTTTTAAGTCGACCAGGCATCGAACCAATGGTCATAATATTTATAGCCTTAAACCCCCTGAACTATTGCATTAATATATTGTGGTAGGTACAACCGATACCATCGATATATTAGCAGGCCATATAACTGGTTGTTTAAATATCAAGATGGCGGACCAAGCAGTTTGAAGTACGAGTCTGAGTGAGACAGAAGCGACACCAATTAAATTGTTGCAAATTGCAGTTACCCACTTGTCAAAAGAGTCGATCGAATGAATTTTATTTTTTCCTCCAGCAGGTTCTAAACCTATGCCAAGTATGTTTGTAGCGATGAGCCTATTATCTAAGATTTTATTTTTAAGCAAATAAAAATTACCTGTGGTGCGGTGTGGTGGGTTTGCATGTGTCTATCGAGTAGGAATTCGACATGAAAGCCTTCACGACATATAGGGCACCTAAACTGATCAGCGTGTGCAGCAAGATGGAATTGCATTTCCAACTCTGAGGAGCACACAGCTCTGCAGAAGAGACATCTTATCGGAGCTTGAGGAAGTGAAGATGGCGGAGGAGCAGGTGGCTGAGCTGGAGCATGGACAAGTCTTATATGAGCAGCGAATTCTGCTTCAGTCCTAAACATTGCACCACTTCCACATCCAGTGCATTGATACACTTTGCACTCGTGACTATGTTTCACAGCAAAGTGGACCTGGAAAAAAATATAAACACTGTATTTATTGTATACAATAATAAGTCTAGTTGAACAAACGTAATTTTATACAATTGATTGATGTATAATATATTCATGTAGGGAACACTCTAAGTGGATTCCCATGAGTCTGATAGTGTAGTTAATTAATTGATGTGTCAGGTATCGCATCCGCTACATTAAGGATTATTCGCACCTCGACGGTTTGTATATGTTTTATAAGATAATATGAGGTGTGTAATAGTTAATAATTCAATTAAAAATAAATCTAACCTGTATGGCCACTTTGGAGTCGAACATTTCCTTGCAAATAGCGCAACGGTACAGGTGATGTGCGTGAAGATCCATCAGATGTTTTTGCAACTCATCTGGCTTTGCAAAAGACCTTGAGCAACTTGGACAAGCAAATTCAGAACCAACTGCGAGTAAATGAGATGCTGTGTGTCTTTCTAGTGAGCTGGCATCGGGAAAACGAGCTCCGCACTGTTGACAGGATAGATTGGGACTTCTTCCATCCAAATGCGCTCTGAGATGAACTCTAAAAGATTCAAAATCTGGAAGAGCTGCCCCGCATTGGTTGCATAGAAGAGTACCCGCGTTCAAATTGTGATCTTCGGCAAGTCTCGGTTTCTTGTTTGCTTTCTTGCTTAGATCTGTTGGACGCATCTGTTCTCCGTGAATAGTGATGAAGTGTTCTGTCAACTGTGATGGTGATGTAAATGGCATTGAACAAGCCACACAAGCCAGCGGAGAAGATAGCTTGGCATGTGCTGAAGCTATGTGAGCTTGGAGAGACATATTGGATGGAAACCTCATGGTGCATAAATCGCAAGGGTATGGAAGTATCGGTGAAATGGAAGGACCGTTTTGGACGGACGGTGGAGGCAGTTCTGCTCCGCTCAAGATAGAACCATGCATGGTATGAACATGAGCTTGAAGCTGATCCATTGTAGTGAATGTATCTCTTGTGCAATAGATACAGGCAAGTTTAGGAGCATATGGTGATTGAGGTGGACGGCCACGAGGTGATGGGGGAGTTGGAGCTGCTGGGGTGCGAGGATTGCTGTTTGACGGAGACTCCCTGGAGTGGACTGAACTCATGTGACCCTAAAATAAACATATTATTATTATTTAAAATAAAAAGCCTTGGATATCAAATGAAAATATATTTTACCTGCAACTGTTCGGGTTTTCTAAACCTCTCGCCACATTGAAGACATCTATACCCATGTCCACCGCGGCCAGGGGTATTCCCACTGGAAGCAGAAGCCTCAGAACTACGCTTATGATTTTGCATATGAGATGTCAAAGCAGCAGCTGTATTGTATCCTCTATTACAAACAGTACATTGAAAAGGCTTCTGATTGTCGTGGGTCTTCATATGGATTTTCAGGTGATCGCTGAAATTAATAAAATTTATTTTTATAGTAGTAATAAAAATAACCTTATTTAATACGAACAAAATACTGGGTGAAAAAATGATTGTGTATTGCTTCATTTTTGTATGTTTTGTATATTTGTGTATATATACTATTTTATTTTAATTATATACAATACTGAAATAATTTTTTAACAGATAATTGTGTTATTTATTTAACGACACGATAATAGTTTACAAGTAAAAATATTATTATTGGATTAAAATGAGAATAATATCGACAGTAAAAATGATATTTGACTAAGCCCCATCATAGTCGATTTGGCTTTAATAGATATTTTTTTTTAAATAAAAATTTGCAAACCTTCTTAAAGATTTTCTTATATTAGATACATAATAAAATATAATTACTTAAAAGGTTTTTTTTTGCTATTCTGTAATATTCACTTTATGACAAATTGCTTCAGCCAAATAGCATTTTTACCATCGATAGATTTAATAAATTAAGTATTAATATTTTTAATTAGTTAATACGCTTTTATAAAACTTTTATACGATTTTTTTAAGTTGCGTTTGGTTGCAAAAAGCCCATAAATCCATTAGAGGGTTAATAAAAGCTATTTCGTAGGTTTGCTTGTAAAAGAATCCACTTTTACAAATTGGTTATTAGACACAACAATGTGTTAATTCATTGATTGTAGGTGATCTTAACTATTACTAGTTACACAGGTCACCAACAGAGTGGCTCTGTCTGACTTATTAATAACTTCAGTATTTACCTCACAATCCAGTGAATCAGATTAAACCTGGATTGAGAAGATCGATAGGGATTTTATTAATATTAATAAAGATCTCCCAATCGTAATAATTTAGGTTTGGTGATATTGTATCGTCTTCTTATATAATGTATCAAGTCAAGATTTTTTCTAATTGATTTAATCGGTTATTACGACTGCGAGATCGGGAATAATATTAATAAAATCCCGATCGATCGTCTTGATCCAGGTTTACTCTGATTTTCCTGGATTGTAAGGTAAATACTGAGGCGATTATTACTCACATAATATTGCACTAGCACAATCATCAATTAACTGATAAGCAATGCAGTTATAGCTATGATAAAATACATTCTGATGAAAATCTAAATTATAATGAATACATCATAGTTTAATAACCTGAAGCTTCATAATAACCTTCAAATTCCACTCAAGTCAAAAACTATGATTTGGTCGGTTATTACGATTGGTAGATCGGGAATAATATTAATAAAATCCCGATAGATCGCCTTGATTCAGGTTTACTCTGATTTTCCGGGATTGTAAGGTAAATACTGATTATTAAGTCGGTGACCTGTGCAACTGGTAATAGTTAAGATCACCGTCAGACAATTAACACGTTGTTGTGTATAAAAAACCCTCTCAAAGAAGCTCCATCAGAGATGTAGGTTCAATGGTATTCCAGACGACTGTTTTCTCTTAATAATAATTTAAAAAATGTACCTCAATTTAAAGTTTAGTATGCTAAATATATATGTGGCAGTATGTTTTAAGAATAAAGAGTGTGTTTTTTATATTTGTGTAGAGGTTCTCATCGCTTAGAAGCTACTTAGTGGTGTATCGAGACGAGGCAGGGTAGGATTAAGTGGTTGTATGCCTTTGAATGATACGACGACGACTTCATTTAAAAGAGGACCGTAAAAAGACGCCCACGGTAAGTAACATCCATCATCTCTATTCACTCACACTAATCATCCCATCGCCATTCTTGATCCATGCCTAATGATTGACTTCGTGGAAGCATTCCGATCCGGCATAGTAATGCTGTTTTGGATTTATTTTGCACACGACTAGTGAATAATTCGCCAGTGTCATATAATATCCCTCATGTTAATGTACGTCTATTAGTCACCGGTGACAGAGGTGGCCAAAACAGGTCCGCTCAATAGATCAGCGACTGTCTGATGAAAAGGTGGCCTCGGCTTCAAGGAGACTTCGCACTAAAAATCATTTAAATTTATCCAACTATTGTTCCCTGGTTCATCTATTCTTTGTTCGAAACCACAACGGCACGACTACGGACAATTTCAACGTACATTATGGACACATTACATGCATTTATACGAATCACAAGCTTTAGTCTCAGATATCAATACAAAGGAACCTAAAAATAAAATGGACATTTTAAAAAAATACACATAATATATACTGAATAATTTATCATTGCTTTAAATAAAATAAAATTCTGTAGAGTGGCTGTTTTTCATTTAATCCACTCGAATAAAATGTAGACGAAATTTTCACGACACATTGCACCACCACAATTTGTATTGTTTATTTAGGAAATATGACTTATTTTATTTTAAAACAACCTAATACGATGGTACCTCAAGATAAGAATTTAATTCGTTCCGGTATCATCGTCGTATGTCAAAACAATCGTATCTCAAAGCAATTTTTCCCATACAAACCCTCAAAACGTCCTAGCAAAAAAATGTTTTTTTAACGTACCACGTAATTTTGAATAGAAAAAATGTTTATGTATATTATGTAAAATCGCCAATGCATAATTTGAGGTTAAAATAAATGAACTTATTATTGATTATTAATTGATTTTTACATATACACAATTCTGGTGGGAAATTCTAGTGGTGATCATAAAAATTAGCGATAATCTATAAAATTATCGCGCATAAAAATCTCAAATTTTCATCGTATGTCGGGGTAGAAATTCTCAAATATTATTCGTCGTATCTCAAAACATTCGTATATCAGGGCATTCGTATGTCGAGGTACCACTGTACTTATGTATGAAGCCAAACTTGAATATGAACCTTAGTTGAAAATATTTATAACATTCTTTTTATTGAAAAGGAGACTATCTAACATTGGCGATAACAAGTTTTAAACCTAAGACTTTTAGTTAACTAAAAAAATACTTTGGTTTAGTTTTAATTTCCAGATTCGACCGTGTAGTAGGCATAAAATAAGTTGAAATTAGTCGAAATGTACATACGCCGCTAATTCTAAAGGCTGTATATATATATTTTCAATCAATAACTACTTTCAATTAGTGAAATATTGATAATTAACTATCTGGTTATAAAATAAATATATTAAACATAAAATAAAATAAATTATAAGTAAACAAATCTCGCGGTGAATATTCTATCTAACTATCTATGTATGGGTCAATTACATCTAGTCAAATAATTGTATGTATAATATAGCAATTAATAATATTTGTTTTAATATTGCAGTCTTAATACACAACAAGTTTAATTTAATTTTTAATAAAATAAATGTTAAACCGGCAATAAAAGCATTATATTGAAATGAGTATGAGGTGACGGGTAACATTCCAATAAACGTGTGACATGGTGGAAGGAAAGACACAAACAAAGAAGTGCCCCAAACGGTCTCGTCCAGGTCAGAAGGCTTTGATAAATAGCTATGTGGTGGTCTGTCCCATTGTGGACGGGTCCAGGTTCAGGTCTTGGCGGCATCAATCAGTCTTCAAGGCACCTCCACTCGATTTGTCAGCGCGGGGTGACATTTTTATTTAAGCTCTCAAACACAATAATTAGAGACGCTTTAACATTCTCACAGACCGACATAACATTTTAATATGCATCTACAAAATAACTCGTATGAGAAGGTGTGTATTTAATTATAATGTAGTTATACTGCAGTATTATATGTATTTATAAATAAATAAAATAATTTTTGCGCTTTTAAAAAATTACAAATGAGAGAAGAAACACAAAATCACCGATTAAATTACTAGGAATTAATATATATTTTTTTTAATCTTAAAAGGGGGTTCATGAATCCCATATAGTTATATTTAAATATCAAACCTAGCCAAGTGGGTACAAGAATTTATTAAGTACTGCGCAAATTGTTAAACAAGGTAATGTATAGGAACCCAAATATGGGAATGAAGTAATAATAATTTTGTTTTACCAACAATGTTGTTAAATTTCAATAAACATATCAGACGATTTGAAATAAAATAATTCTTGTGCCTTTAAAAAAATAACAAATGAGAGAAGAAACATACAATCACCGATTAAATTACTAGCTTTAATTTTTTTTAAATAAATAACAATAATTTATTTGTTTAAATCTTAGGCGGTGTCTACTTGAATCCCTTATTATTTGTTATAATTAAATTTTAAACCTAAGTTGGTGCAAAATTTGATTAAGCACTGCGAAAATTGTTAAGCAAGGTTCCTTAGACATTGGAACCCATTTAAAAAAAATTAAGAATGTTATTAAATTTCAATAAAAATATCAGATGATTTTAATTAATATAATAATTAAATTATCAAATGATAGAGGTAATTTGTGCATCCCTCTATCATAGATACTACATATGAAAACAGATCCCCCATGTGTATCATAGGGGTTAAAAATGTGTTGTTATTTCAAATGTGACTAATTGAGACCAACTTGTGGGCGAATAAATTAAAAATCAAAGTCACTAGAAGATTTAAAGATAATTAAGTTTGTATATTCTTGATATCGTATGATTTATTTAAAATATGGAGGAAATGAAAATACGCTTTCGTAGCCTCCAAGAGTCCGCCGAGTGGGTAAATATCAAACCCGAATGAAATAATATTTTTTACTATTACTAAAAAAATGATAGTGGATAGTGAATCTAGATTGACGATAGTATGTGTATTTGAGTAATGATGAAAATAATTAATGATTGTAAAGGTGTTGCTTACCTCCTGGAAAAAGCCGCCTCACAATGGACACATCTGTACTTCCTGTCTCCTGTATGCAGTTTGACGTGTCTGTCTCTGGACCTCTTGTGCTTGAACAGTCGGGAACAGAAGTCACAACGGAAAGGCATCTGATCCGAATGGGTCTGAAATTATATGATTTTTATTCGTTAAAATATATCATCAATCTCCATTGCATTTTGAAGTAATCGGTTTCCATGCAACGTTGCTACTAGAAAATGACCGATGAGTTTGTACAGTTAAAGCTGAGTAAAGTTCCTAACTCTATGATATTGGACGAATGAAATATTTTAAAATAATTAAGATTATAGAAAATCATAACGTGCAGGGATTTAATACTTGAAAAAATAAATAATATTTTTTTAAAACAACCGGTCAAAAAAAGTGTAGGTACAAAATTTATCATTCATAAAAATAATAGATTGATATATAATATGTAGAATAAATAAAAAAATATTCGAAATGTCTGTATTATTTGATAATAAATGTATATACTGTATTACTGTTTAATTAAGATCAGATTTATTCAAAGTTTAAAATAATTGATAAAAAGTAAGCATAGTAAATTGTGTATAGTATTGACTTATTGGTGGAATTCAATAATATAAATTAAAAAAATGATTTGTAATTTTCACAGTAATTTTATTAATGAGTCTGAGTACTTTCGACTACTAACTTGTAGTCATCTTCATATACTTTGAAGTTTGAGTCTCTGTGAAGTTATTTTAGTGTGTGATTATAATTTAAAAAATATAAATCCTAAAATTGTAAATGTAATTAACTAAAATCCGTTATAATTATAAATGCATCTACAATAAATAAATTGTATAAGCCGATCGGAACATCGACAAATGAAATATTGTATCAAAGTTTAAATTGAACCAGAAGACCAAGTGTTTGGTGTAAAGAGATAATTCATTCTTAAAATGGAGCGCGCTTTATGAAGATTTACAATAATAAACATATTAAAAAAAAATTAAGTTTGTGTTATTTTTAAAGGATTTATGTATGAATGTAATGTGTATCAATTAATCGTTGTTTAGTATGTTTTTCGAGGACAGTTTTCATATAAATAAATGTCGTCATTATAACCGATGTAAGGTACACCTGCGTTAGCGCCTTTATGGGCCCCTTACCAGTGATAATAATAAAAAGCACGTACGTGTGTTTGATATAAATATAATATATAAAACGTGTTTGTTATAGTGTCTAAGGAGTGTGTTAATATACTTAAGAAGACACCAACCAGTCTAGATGGTGGTGAAGAGACAAGGTGGCGCGCTCTTTGGTTAACCCTATACAGGCCGATATTATCAACAAGACCACATCAAAAGAGCCGTCTTTGATTGTGCTTTCTACATTTTTGCCATACCAATCCAAATGGATACGATTACAGTGGACTTCTTGTGTTTCATATTCATAACAGATCACTTATACGTGATGCTATCCAATCTCACATTAATGGGATTTAAGTGTACGCACACCAAACAATATGCTATAGAATGCTTACACCTCTTTCATGGTATAAAAAATGAACTTATTCAATAGACGAGTGTGTTTGTGAGTTGTGTGTGTACGAATAGACTGGAGCTTGGTAGTATTGGTGTACACACATACGCACTCTCATTATAATAATTTATTGAACACGCTCTTGACATATAGCACGAGTTGATTTTCGAAAAAATTATATAATTATTTTAATATATTGATCTGAGGCATTTTTACCAGACTCAGCTTCATTGTTTAACCGAAAACGGCTTCGATTAGTGATATTTTTAGATAATGTGATATTATAGTTTCGTGGTGTTACTAAAGCAAATTATTTCAAGATATTTGTTCGACTTTAATTGAAAACACTCCATAACATTACTGTAAAGAAATATTGTAGTTACATTTAATAAATATTTTAAATTGTGGAAAAGCTTATTGTTCTACATTCTTATGCTTGCATGGCAAAGAAAAATTGTGTAATTATTACGAATAAAATATCTTTAAAAATGGCCATACTTAACAATTTTCTTTTTTTATTACTTTCCCATATTTAAACTAAAATTAACAAATACCAATTTTTTTCATTTCATAGAAGTTGATAAGGGTATGAGTTTTAAATTGACTAACTAACTAAAATATATGGACTATTTTGGGTTAAGCCATCTTTTAAGGGTTCAAAAACTAGATATAATCAGCATTGTGAGCTTCTTTTAAATATTTGGCTAATACTCCATTAATAATCGTTTGATCCAGAGACAAAATAATTCAAAAGTGGTGTATAAAAATCACAATTAAAACAATTTTCCCTGGATTTAGTTTTGAGGGTTAAACGAGGACATCTCGTATGATGTGTCGGTTGTCATGTCATATACAAGAAATATCCTTTTTTTTAAACAGGGTGTCCGCGATCTCATCTAGATAACTGGTGTCCATAATACGTGCCTTGAAGGATACACTGTTTCTGTCATCCAAGCCACAATAACGACTATATTTCGTATGAAATCTGTCAACAAGGCCAGTTCTGAAAAATACTATCATATTACCGACAATGTTTTATATTTACACCTCGCCATAATCGCCTCTTTTGACAAATAATTTATATCCCCTTGAACACATAAATCTCTACACAATGATAATAAACATGCAGATATTTAGTTTTATAAATATAGACCGAGCTAATAATACATTATTAATTGATTGAGCGTTCGGTCTCTTTGTGGGTGCCGGCCATATTCTATGAAGATCACAGTCTCTCTTTGTTTTTACAAGTACATTTGACATTGATAAATTGTCAAATGGTTGAGAAGAAAGTCGTTTTATAACTCCGTATATTTTAATACTCTGATAAATTTATTTAAATACTGCAAGGTAATAATATTCTTTATGTGCGATTCAACTTTCACATCGTCGTCGGTCTTTTCGACATTTAAAAAGTAAGCACAATGCTGAGATGTAAAGTTACACAAAAGCTAAAAAAATAGCTCAGAGAATAGATTATTAAGTCAGGCATAATCTGTGTAATATAATAGTTAATAACAGATCAAATGTCAACAAAATCTAGTAACAGAAAAAACAGAAATTTACATTGCTAGAATAGTAACACATAATATACTTATGTCCAGACCTAGTCCAAGTGGATTTAATAAAGTGCTTGGACGTAATCGAGCTCTGCCACGATTATCTTAATATATTAATACATATTATTCCTATAATATTGTTTTATTATTTTCTATCATCTACACTTATCATACATCAAATATTATATATTAATGGAACAAACTATAAAGCAAATTTTACAAATAGTAATTTTATTTTATTAATATTATTATGTTATAAGATTGTTCTGTTAATATCCGAAAATTGAAATAGAATGATTTACCGAATAAAAAAGCAAAATATTGTAAATGTAAGCCGCGCAGTGCTCTACATTTTTTTCACCATCTTGGCCGAGGTTTGCTTATTCCATATTCTTAACTTCATTGTCATTGATAAATTATCTCTGATCTTTTAGGAAAAATACAACACAAAAAAAGTTCTCCATAATAGTACTAGTTGCTTCATATCGAGATAAATTGTATTAAAAAATAATCATGTATATAAATTTAGTTTTTATACCTAGTTGAAAATTGAGAACATATGAATAGGTTTTATGATACTTTATAAGATTTGTTTCTGTTAATTGTATTGTGAACATTTACTCCATATGGTTTTTTGTCAGATATTTTCAATTCCAATAAGTGATTTCTTTGCATACATACATAAATATATATATATATATATATATATATATATATATATATATATATATATATATCGCCTGCTCCAGTGCAAAAAAAAAATCTGTTTGAATTTTGTATGAAATGTATGAAACCTCAAAAAATGACTATTTTCAATCATTATTTAACCTATTAAGTGGGACTTTTTCGAAATAGTAAAATAGTCCTGTTTGACCAGCAACTAATGTAGATTCATCACATTTTATGTCTCTGTCAATAGAAGGCATTTAATCGTAAATTGTTATAATTTATAAATAATAATTAAACCGAGTGACCGTAACAGGCAGTGTTACCGGATTGAATATGTGGCTCAGTTCCATAAAGACTAAAGAGCACACAGATTTTTTTGCACTTACGATATTATACGCTGGAGCAGGCGATATATTCATATTTATTGAAGAAGTTATCGATCTTCTTGAAGCCAATGCTCAATTCACAAGTGATAAGATCAACGGCTTCCTTAGTTTCGTTGTCGGCATCTCTGATAAGTAGTAGAGAGGATTGAGACGTAAAGAGACACGCATAACCCATTTCCAGTTGGTATAATTAATCAAAATATATCGCTGTATAGAAGAGACTATTGTTTCACCGCCAGTACTACACGAATTCCACGTGTGATCTTATGGGTCGGATCGTGCTTAGAACATGTCGGCTGGAAAAATTCATGGCATTCTGTACAACTCGAATATTATTATACAAGCTCATTCGAATCAACATTGAAAGAAGTATGATTAATGTCAGTGAATATGCGTCAAAGCATCGAGAAGTTTAACGACAAATCCTATCGATTTAAAATGAGACTCTCTCATGGCGTCTACCATAAATTATAGTTTGTAGAAAACAGCATTTCAAAGCTCTCAATATTATGACTGAATGTTATACAACATCAATTGGTAATGTAAATTTTTCATGGTACTTTTGGCAGGTTTAACTCAATTTTGGAAAAAAAAATCTGACCATTCATACCCATTGGTAAAGTCGAAAAAAATATTTTTGTATAGTTTTTTTAAATTGAATCCAAATATATATATTTTTTTAAATATAGGTACTTATTCATCATGTTAAATTTGTTTATTTAAATAATTACCTACTATCTATTTTTTCAATATGATTAAACATTCTGAATTTTATTTATACAAATAATAAATGAAAGATTGCCATAAGTCTTATTAAATATTCCCATACATTTCGTTAAATAATATGATGCAAACAGTACTAAAGTATAAAATCTTATAAATGATTCAATTCATTTATTATATGTAAATGTAAAATTTATAAGATTAATGATTTTTTTTCATTTGTATGTAATGTTCAAAATCTCAAAATACAGGGTGAACTTGAATTAACTGAGAATATTTTAAGGAATGGTATGGTATTGCAAATAAAAAATATTAATTACGTATTTAACAGACAAAGTACACACGAGGCAGTCACTACTGAGTACAATAAATATATTTAAAAAAAATTAACAAACCCATACAATATATTTACACAAACAAAATATATAAATAACAAATATATTTAATAATCTGGGTTAATTCAAGTTCACCCTGTATAAAACTACATAAAAATGTGTCCAAAATCCAATTTGTTGAATAAGGTATCATTAAAATTTCAAGACATATAATAATAAAATAATAGAGTTGTACAATACATTATTAAAAGTCATATTATCTTTAAATAGCAGACGCGCGGTAATAAGTGTTCAATGGCAAATCATCACCAAATTTGGCATGAAGTCTAAGTTAAGTACGTCCGTCCATCATTAACAGGTCGGAGGCAAAAACAAGTAATTAGGCAAAATATAAACGTAAACCAGTGATGTTTGCACTTTAGTCACGTAGTCTTTATCACAAAGAAACCGGCGACACCTCCCACACAAAAGATCACCGCCGAATTTGCATCACTATTGTCGACAACACCACACTCACTCAAACTTTATATACTGAATATTATAAATAAATCAGTGTTGTGGATTTTATTTAGATTGCCGCAATTAAGGTATGTATTTTTGTATTGATTTTAATTGTTATTAGTTTGGTAGTGTGTATATAGTATTAATTTTCTTTGGTTTGTCGTCTGGTCGTCGGCGAACAATGGTAGCCGTTCTAATGGATGTATTTTTCGGCGTGATGTGTGTGACTGAGCAGTGGACACGCGACAACCGACTCTATTCACATGCAAATAGGGTCGAGATTTGTTCAGCGACTCGCTAATGCAATTTTAATTCGCGCATTAGTCCACGCCGATAGGTCACATGCAAGCCACTCTCGACAATCGCAGGCTTCTTTTTGCAAGGCGACAAGAGCTCTTTTTGCATCCACTGAGCGACCCTGTCCAGAACGCTTCTTTCCACTTTTGAATATGGAAAATTTATATTAGCTCAGCTTGACATTGAATGAACCGTACATTATAATATTATGTTTATCATATGAAATATGTCAATATTAAGAAAAGTAGCAAATGCAAATATGTAAGAGAATCCCAAATAGTGATAGACTTGATTAATAGCCATAAATAGTCTTTTTTCTATAGATATAAATATTTGTTTATTTATTTCCATGTTTCCATGTCAACGCCCAGAAGAGCTTTTTTTACAGACAAAACAATAGTAATAAAAAAGGTAAACAAAAATGAAATGTACATTTATATATATATACAAATAAATAATACTATAAAAAAAATGTATTACTAGAATGTATATAAAAAAATAAAGTAAGGTGTATGAAGACATAATATAAGTGTTGATATATAAGGTCACTCCTAAATAAGTCATATAAGTAGCAGAATTTGTGGAAAAGAGTTCACCCAGGTGTAACCCAACCTGCCATTTGTTCGAGAAGCATGCATCAGTTATGTAATTTTGAATAGCTCATCAGGTAGGTTAGGGTAGACCTTTCCAATGCATTGGAGTAATGAAGTTATTTCCCTTTCGTTTATATATAAATATAAAATAAATATTTTAATGTAGTGAACAGAACAAGGGATATGTGTTTATGGCTATTGATTTTTCAAATACTAATTCAATACATTTTGACCTACGAACTGTATTATAAATAAAAACTTATTGCCCTTTCTAAATTTTTATCCATTTCTAGGATTATTATAATAATAAAGGTATAGTATTCTTTAATTTGCTCAAATATTCATTTTCTCGAAATTAGGACGGCAGAATATTCTATCAATTTTTAAGCATTGTCATGGAATAAGTCCGTGACCATTCGAAAAATAAGTATCTTTTAATTTTTTTTTAAATATTTGTAGAGCAAATATCTTTTGATGCGGTCATGGTATATAAATATGGTTTATAATTTATTTATTTATACACGCCCCGATAGGCTTTTTGAGAGGGGTTTTTTATATACACAAAAACGTGGTAATTAATTGTGTATTGGTACATTACTAGTTACAAATAGAGCGGCTCTGCCCGATAAGATAATCGTCTTTTAATTCAGGAAATCAGAGTAAACCTGCATCAAAGCTCAATCAATCAATCGATGTATGATTGGTACAAGGGATGAATCTAAAGGGTAAACTTTATGCCGAGATTGTTGGATAAAAAGATATTTAGAATTTGTGATATAGAACAATGAGGAAGTCCTATTATATTATGAAGCCACAAAGTAAACGATCATAGAGATATTAGTTATAAATATCGTATGACGTCCGCATGAAATTATCTCAATTAAATATCATGTCGTGAGCTGTGGAATTTCGGTGGCAGTGTCAAATTGGAAAATATGTGTCGTTTACCAAAATTGCTGGGGATAAAGTTTAGTAGTGGCTTTGATATGGGATCTCATTACTTGAGTGTCTCACGCCACTGTCACACAATGATCACACTAATTTTAGATACCACCACTAAGCGACCAATGCCGTGACTTCATTTCATATTTTTTGGGAGAATACCGTTTCGCAATTCAATACATTCTGGACACTGCACTGCCTAAATGTGTGAATAAATTCTAAACAAAAGATCATTACATTCAGATTACTCGGGAGATTTTATGGCATTTTTCTATATTTGGAAATCAGTTATTGTATGAATTGTCACGTCATTTTAAGACATGGTTCTTCCGCAAATAAATACGTATGAATTCCTTAATAAATCACACAAAATACTCTAGGTATAGATGTAGAAAATTATTATAATTTGGGCATATAATAAAGAATTAAATCATATAATTGTATTTCACGCCATTTTAAGACATGGTTGTTCCGCCAATAAATACGTATGAATTCATTCATAAATTACACAATATAATATAGGTATAGATAGATATAGAAAATTATTATAGTTTAGAGTTATAATAAAGAATTAAATCCTCTGAATATGCTGCAATTACTTGGCAACGAATTTGCGCACCTGGGCGAACTCTTTTCCACCAATTCTGCCACCTACAGGGCTTTTTAGGAGCAAACTTATATAGTAACATATTTATAAGATATTGCTTCCTACAACTTACGTTATTTTATACATTTTTTAATAATATTATTATTTATTTTTATATATGTACTTTTCATTTTTGTTTTATTTAGCTTTATTATTATTTTTTTTGTCTGTAAAAAAACTCTTATGAGCGTTTATATGCAAATAAATATAAGTTAAATATTATTTACAAAAATATATAGGTAGATTACCAATTTTTTTATATTTTCGAACGTATTGAATAATCTGAAGAAAAAAAACAACAAATTATTATAGATAGTTATATTTTGCTAGGGTATTTATTTATTAAAATATAAGATAAAATTAAGTAATTTCCACTATTCTTAAGAGTTCAAGGGCTTTTGACTACTCTTTGTTTTTTCCTTCTCTTTTTATGTTTGTAAAGAAAATGTCCAACTTTAGACATACTTAGAGACGAAATTAGTTCTTAATTCACCTCTTTCCTCCACAAAGATAAGAAACAAAGAGTATATTGTCATCATCAGCACATTCTTTAATGATGCCTACAATAACTCGCCAAACATAAATTGGTTAAAATCGTATTTATAAAATATTTACTGCCGAATACGCTGTTTTTATATCATATAGTTAATTAATCAAATTTTCCAGGAACATTTGATTGAAATTAAACTGCTTAGTAATTGTACAGCAAGATAAGTGAACAGAAGTGGAAGCTTCTTATATCGTGATGATGATGACGATTGTTATCAAATTAGGTACCGTTGTTTTTGGATGCTTGCTTTGAAAAATAATGAAAATAAAAAATGGGTCCCGACCAAAAACAACCTAATCTGTTTATCTGTCGTGTTGAAATAATGGAGGAGCGTGTAATCGAGGTGATTGTGGACACGGTATTCAATTTGTTCAGTCATCCACGATGGAGTTATTAAGGTGCTCTATTTATACATATATTACATATCCTCACCTGTTTTTTGTATTCATTTGGTTGGATTTTGTTATTAATTTATTTGTAAAAAAAAAATTATATAAATAAACACTACATCAAAAAAGAGTTGATGCCGACTAAAGATAGCGGCAATGTTTTAATAAGAGGCTTCGCACATTTTTAATTGCACCTCGATTAATTAAGATATATTAAAAACAATTTTATTTTTATGTTTGTTTTTACAGATAAAATTAAAAAGATTTAATAAAATTTAATTTTATGTTTCTGCATAAAATTTTAAGGATGTATATTTAGTGTGATCTCTGGTAAAAGGTATTTTTATATTATTATGTACAGTTATAAACAGACCTAGTCCAAGTAGGTGTAATGAAATACTTTGACGCATTAAAGCTCTGCGACAATTTCCTTTAAAATATTACTTAATTATTTTACTTTCATTGATATTTTCACAAAACATATTAGACATCAATTATTATATTCATGGGACAAATATAAAGTAATGTAATTTTATTAATATTTGATTGTTGTGTTCCGTCCGAAAATTCAAATAAAAGTATACATTTTATCACTTTATACTAAAAATGTCAGTCGCGCAGTGCTCTACAAATGTGACCAATTGAAAACCTGTTTTTTCACCCTCTTGGCCGAGCTTGGGTTATAAGTAGCTAATAATTAGCCTGATTATAAGGAATCCACTTAATATTGTCCTGTGTATATTTCTAATAAGTGTATAAATTTTAGTTAAATTACTATAACAGCATTTCCTAATCTAACTTTAAGTTATTTACTATTTTTGAAAAGTGTCTATTTGATATATATTTTCCGACCAGTATATTCTACTCTTTGCTTATTATATTTGTAGATCAAATATCAATCTTTTATACACCTCCAGAGAAGAACTTACTTATAATTTTAAAATATTCCTTAAAAATGAGATACAAAGAATAGAGTGTGAAATAATTATTAAAATTTAAAAATAAACAAAATTAAATATTACTCAATATCTTGTGTAGAGATAAAATCATGGACTTCTTTCTCATAATAGCTTCAGTAGAAAACCGAGCACCTATGGATCTAGAAGTCCAGATAACATCTTTGTCGTGTATTATTCGTAATGTCACGTCTCTTAATATTTTTTTGTTATTACCTTGTTATTTTTTCTTTTATTCTCGTTGGTCCGTGTCAACGTGTCGTAATACTTTCTCTATGTGAATTATTTCGGCCCCCTTTTTCAACATTCAACGGTGAGGAAGACTACGTGAAGTGACTTCTTAGTATTTGTGTGATCCTGTCAATATTACGTATATGCATGGATATTAAGTCTAGATAACTTGACGATTATGAATCATCCAGGACAGGAACATCCGCCATTAGGGCAGATATCTTGGACAACTGGTTATGATGGATGATGTGAAGTTAAATGAATGATATCTGCACTTCGATTAATGTCAACTTCGCAATCAGTATTATGTTGTCTAAACATTTTAATCAGTTAAAAATACTGTGCAATTTACACTTTCTCCAAGATTGGCAATTTGTAATTGTTACTAGTTTCCTGATGAGAAGATCTCAGTCTTATCCCACGGTCGATAGCGCATCGAATACCACAGATTCATTATAAAATTAAACGCAATCTTCTATCGTATTCTCAATATACAAGAATAATTGATCTGGAAACACCATTTACTGTTAGAAAATGGGAAAGTACACTTCATAACAATTTTACTGGCGTACTTTTAAAGACAATACATTTAATTAGACAAGATTTATAAACCACTTTCAACACCAATAGCGAAATACTAATCTGCCCCGATAGAAATAATTAAATTAATTCGATTAATTATTATAAATTTTACCCATGTATATAAATAACTACTGTAATGAAAATATGCATGTTTCGAATGTGATTTTGGTTTTAAAAGTGCAATAGTTTGATGTATAGGTTTATAAATGTCGATATATTGATCTTGATAAGATAGTCTAGGTTCAGGTTAACAATGATTTATTTGATGATAATATGAGATAATTAGCTGAGCTGAGCTGTGTAACTGTAATAGTTAAACAGATCATAAAAAAAAACTTAATACGAACATCTAGTAAAACAACTATCATTGATAATATATGTATGTATTCATTGGTGATTTTATATTTTATCCACAATACAAAAACATTGATCCAGGTGAGTATTTTTTTTAAGTAGCAATTTTGTAATTCAAATCTGCTACTCTTAAATAAAAAAATGTATACCGAGGATTTAGCTATTTTTTTCGTAATTTGTTAAATTTTTCTAAAAATGTATATTGATACTGGTCTTGGTTCCAAATAAACTTATTTATTTCCAGTTTTATTTGATGATCACCGACGACAATCTCCTTTAAGATCCGGGTCTCATTTGTTTTAGGGTTAGTAAAAAGGAGCTCCGCTTTATAACTATGAATAGGCTCCTTGTGTATACAATAGCCTTTTATAATTTAGCTCACAATTTGTTATCGAGAGTTTATCGTTGTTTGCGGCTTCCTCCTTTGAAGGTTCCGCAATTGGAGTTGGAGGTCTCGGAATCTGGTAGTGGTATTTTTTCATAGGTACGCGCGTCAATGTATATTGGCTTCGAGTGCTTTAATTGCATACAACTTAAATACTGGCAGTAATGAGACATATTAAAAAAAGGTTAGTTAACAATCGTGGAATCGAGTAAGCGTAGGTGAATCTTATAAAAAAAATACCACCAGGATAGCTTAAAAGGGATCTCCTACAACTGCTTACCGAGAAACCATTACGGATGAACACGGATGAAAATTTATTAATTAAATACTTTTTAAATTAATGGTCTCTTAAAAATCAATTATTCGCATTTTTTAGAAAATGCTTAGTTATTAATCGTAAAGTCAGAATAAACGATTATTTTTTATGATGTTTGGAAATATCTTGGTTGAGAAGAAGATTTTAAAAAATCTCAAATTCAAAACTCGATTTTTGTGATATTAAAAATATGATTTCAGATTTACAAAATAAACTTAGAACATATTATGATTTAACGATAACATACATATTTAGACTGAAAAAATTATATACACTTATGTAGTATTATTATGTTAGTGATTTATTAGGCTATAGAGAGCACAAAAGTCATTTATATATTACATATAATGTTTAATTAAATTCTAAAATCTTCAATCAATAATTAAATTATCGTATATTAAGTAGAACTTATATTTTTTAATCAATATGAATATAACATTAAAATTATTAACTTCTAGAATAACCCAAAATCATTTAAGGAAACAAACATTTATATTAATAATGGACCTTTAATATGATAATTGATCCAAATAAAAATATGATTGTTGGTTTTACACCCATACATAGTTTTTAATGTAGTTTTTCCCTATTACTATTATTCAATATCACACATTAGTTACGGGTGGGGAAAATTCAGCCACCATTTTGCTGGGCAAGCATCTTGCCATATTGGTTATGTGACGTTTATAATCGTTTCATTATTGCCACTACAAAAATGTCCTAAACGTCTAAATCGTAGCGGGACTTTCGATCCAGTCGTTAATAGGTAAATAGATTTAAATATTCTCTACAGCCAACCTTTTCCATACCTAATAAAGAAAATTGGCGATATACATATGCAGTTAAGCCTTGGACACTTTGTATAAGGTATATTTAGTGGTTACACATGTGATTATCATCTTAGGGCCAGTTTCTTCAAGTCGTGTTAATTCGTGTGCTACGTGGCAAGAGATTGTACGAATCTCGTGTCATATACAAATATTCCGTTTCTTCAGCGCATGTCAAAGCTATAGCCGAGCAGTTCTGATGATATGTTCTAAAGATATCGCAAGCATTCAAGAGAGATTGCATACAGGCGACTCTGGCGATACTGGAATGAGGGGGGATAGCACGAGATTAAGTTATAACACCTGGATATCGACGAGCTGGATTTTGACAGTTGGTAGCACGAGTTACATCTTGAAGAAATGCATTTGGCGCGTAAATCGCCGATTGACACTAGCTCGAGATTTAACACGACTTGAAGAAACTGGACCTTAGTAAAGTATCACAGTGAATGAAGTAGGTTTATCGCATAGGCAAGGACACCTATACGTACAGGAGACGGCTTCTTGAGCGTACTGAAGAAAACTTTAATTAAAAGCTCGTTCCTGTTTTTATATCGAGTGTGATGCGGCATCTTTATCGCGAAGGTAACGGAAACGATTATTAGCTTTATGAAAAGGGATAGATGTGTGCACGAGTTTTTCTAGTCGCCGGCGGGCTGTTGGTGATTGTATCTGCGAGCTTTGCTTGGTCGCGATCCGCCTTCCTGATATTAAACACACGGCCTGGTTACCTGTAGATCAGTGCTGGTATAAAAACCACGAGTACATACTTGGAGGACGTGACTAAGATCAGCAGCTTAGCCTCGCCACGCCTGTCATACTATCTACAATCTCAATGATCCTTGCCTAATTGACTAGCAGCTTTGCAGCTTTCTCCTCAATCATTTCATTCCTATGCGATAATATTCTGCTAACCCTGATAAATTATACAAATCACAATAACTGCTCAGTTGAATGATGAATCCAGAAGGTAACTAGTATATCACCAGCGCAGAATACAAATACAATACCTAATGTGACCATGGGATCAAATCCTGCTCGAATTAAGAAAACTACTGTGCTACGATCCTATATATTCAAGTTTACTCTGATTTCCTGGATTTAAAGGTGAAAACTGAGGCAATTATATTATTAAGTTGGATCCTTTCGCGATATAATGGGTTGTATGCATAACTAACTATATTTAAGATCTTTATCAATATATTTATAACAAGTCGGTTTTTGTCTTTTTCCTATTAATTATTTTATGACTTAATAATTATTTTTATTACCAATTGATTGTATTCCGTATTAAAATAAGTAAAAGACTTAGTCTATAAACTTAAAATTGTAACATCTAATCATAAGGTATCGAAATATTTTATGTAAATGATATTAAATAAAGAAATTGTAAAATAAAATATTTAGAATCCTCAACTGGTGAATTCGAAAATAAATGACCATAAAACGTTGCCAAAAGCTCAACAATTATAAATATTCCATCCGTTAAAATATATATTATTACATATATGGCGTGCCAAAAACATAGAATATTAGTGTTTAATCAAAATTGTACGAGAGAAAAATATAAGATAAGAGTAGTGTACAAAAGTATATTTATTTATTCATATATTTTCGAACAGGTGCTTCACTTTTCATTTAAAATACAAAGTTATGAGTGAATGAAATGAATCACATAGCATCTAAAAAAGCTGTTAGTGCAGGGTAAAAGATTTATCATTTTTTGAAGACGTATCATTGACACGTTTGCATATTTTTCAAGTCAAAATACAATTATGGTTTAAAAAACGTTTGAAAAAATTTATATGGAAACCGCATGATAAAATATAACAAAGTTTTTTAAATGCTCAGTCATAGTATATGTACTGTAAGTATAGCAGTATTTACCGAAGATAATTGGAAAGCTCGTGCCGATAGTTAAATCTAACACCGCACCAGTCAAACTGGACATCTTGTTAGAAGTGTTGTCTGACTTATTCATCTAAGTTTTCAAACATTGTATAAAGTGGCAGTAGTATTCAATACTAAGCAGCACTCGGTATTTACCCTCGCTATAAAACTAGTCCATACAGGATGTTCTCGATATACATCGATTTGCCGATTGACATCGTGAATTCCTATCTGAGGCACCTGGAGTCGCATTGCAAAATTCCTGACACCAGAATACAACCTGCTTTATCTGTTTCAACAAACTTGGTACTGACCTGTTCATGCTTCTTGAGGTAGGAAAGCCTAGGAAAGGCCTTTTCACAAAACTGGCACTGGTATGGTGTATTTTCAGTGGTGCCGAGGGTGAAGGTGATGTCTCTTTCTGATGCTGAACTTTCAGGAGTCCTGGAGCCGCCGTCTGGAGTCGAACTTCTCCAAGAACTTCCAGCTGTAGAACCCAAAGCGTCTGAAATCATAAAAATTCCCATTACTCATACTGATAATATGATACAAATTTAATTGATAATTTTTTTTCTTTATAAACTGACAGGTACTACATGCCATAAATATATTTTTATTAGTATCATACCATGATATATTCTATTCTATTTATGTGAAATATATTGTATGATAATAATAATTTTATAGAAGAATCCCAGCTAATTACAGGTAAGGTCTTATTTCGAACTGGAAAACTACTTAAAAAAATAAAAATATTTATCAATTAAATTTGTATCCATACGTTTATGCTTTGAAATATTTTGCTATTAAATGGTATTTCATTGAGACATTTATATGAGTAAAATTAATAGACAACATAACATGATTTAAAATTGTATCATTAAGTATTAATTAATTAAAATTGATATCATTAGAAAATTTAGTAATTTAGAAATAATTCACTCGATTCAAATTTGGTTTTATCCAATCAATCTGTTATTTAGTTTCTAAGCATAATACTTTTAAATTGTTTTTGTTAATTTTTATTCTTTTCTTGTAATTTTTTATTAATTTTCTTATCTGTAAATGGGTTTTTTCCCATACTTTTATTATTTAATATTCAGTATCTCTAATGTGACATAAAAATGTTATTCTCGTGTTAGTTATAGGTAAAAAGATTTATATATTCTGTACAACTAAGTCTAATTCATAAGATGTTTAAAGAAATTTAAATATATATAAATTTATTATTTGCAATTTTAAAAGACAGTATAATTTGTATTCGGTAGCAATTTATTCAAATCTAATACAATATGGGGTTGTAAAAAGAAGACTATTATCATTTGTCAAGTTCTCACCCCAGGCAATGACGCGGCAAATAGATATTTATATATTAAAATCATCCAACGAATATATCTATCTTTTTTAATATCTTTCTTACTACATGATTTGGATTTAATTCCATATCACGTGTGAAAATAAGGAGTCGTGTCTGTCATTCATTATTACTTAAAAGCATAATAATAGGATGACGATGTATCCCACACGTTTTCATCAGGGTGTCAGTAATATGCCTAGTGGAAAATAAATGGCCACATACTTATCCAAGATGAAGAGAAGAGAAGGTGGTCTAAATTGTGATTGATATGGTAGACAAGAAGAAAGCCAAAATGGGGCGAGATTTTGCCCGTCTACGACAAATGAACTGAAATAATAGCGACAAACGAAGAAGAATAACACATTTTCCTACGTATTTTTTTTTCAAACCGAACGAAAATTCTTAGACATTTATTCAACCAACATAAAATAAGGGAGGAAAGGATTAAGGTTCAATATTTTTAATACAATGAATATTCGTTTAAATTATCTAAATAATAAATAAGAATCCCCAGTATATGAAGAAAAAGATCAACAACTGGCGTCTGATATTCCACAATTCCACTAATTTTGTACTATGACTTAATTAAGGATGTTTGTGGCATATCTTTATAAGAATTGAGCATTACACAAATAATTTAAAAAAACGTGTAGCACCGAATATAAGTCTTTCCTTTAAAAATGTGATTATTTGCCTTATTTTCTGTAAATAATGCCACTTTTTGAGACCAATTAACAATACTCAATACCCAGAGTTTTTTATTGTAGTGTCTGGTTGAAAAGTGGGAAATATTGAATTCTTAAGTGGAAGACCTTTTGCCTGTTAAAATAAAAAATCTATTACAGATTATATAAATAAATAAAAATTATATCTCTTGTAATGCCTACTTGATATTGATTTTTTTTCAATTTTTTATTTTAACAGTTAAGTTTTTCTAGTTCCATTGTTCACCAGACACCCTGCATTAATGTGCCTGCCTAATTCTTATAATTAATGAAAATCCATGTGTATTATCATTTCTGATCAAATCATTTCATAAGAATACTCGTAAATACAATGTATTACATATTTGACTGTCAATGCGCTCAAAATGGATTGTATTATACAAGTACATATGCTTAAAGTTAGAAATATCGTGACAGGACATGAGTTGATATAATTTTCAAGTAGATTATATCATAGAAGGAGTGTTGAGTTGTAAAGTGTCCTTTTGCAATTGAAGTGGGTGAAGTATAATTTGTTGTTTAGGAGAGATCACTTAAATAACAGGATACAGGAAGACTGGCGCCGTCTTCTTATACTCTATTAAAACATTGTTACTTTACACCATACAATCACATGAGGAGTCCTTTTATAGAAACAAAGACTAAAATAAGCAAAAAATACTTTATTGTTACGTAATACTTAATTATAGGCAAAAGTATATTTATGTCAATTTTGCCTTATAGGGTTGGCTTTTAGTCAGTATTTTACCTTCAATTTTCAAACTAAAGTTACAGTTTGGTGATAATCACATTTCTTTCTGCTAATAATAGTATGTCATTCAACAATTATCCAAGTGTTGAAGAAAAATAACCGTCGCTTACAAGCTGTGTAATTATTTTAGGTATACCAGCGTAATAGCTCAGTGGATAAGAAGCGTGGCTACAAATACTGTGGTCATGGATTCAAATCCCACTCAAGTCAAGAATTTTTAAATTTATTTGATCGGTTATTGCGACTGGGAGATCGGGAAATTTATTAATAAAATCCCGATCGATCGTCTTGATCCAGGTTTATTCTGATTTCCTGGATTGTAAGGTAAATACTGTAAATCTAAAATAAAAAGCTCCTCGCAGCGTAAATAAATAAATATATATATTTTTTTAAATTGTTGATAATATTGAATAATGGTGAAATTCCAAAATTTAAATAAATTTGTTTGTTGTAATTTCAACAGTATTTTTTATATTTTACAGTAATAAAAAATTCTATGTAAATTACAACAAACAAATTTCTTTATATGTGTTTTTATTATTGTAAAAAATAATAAAATTTGATTTCTAAATTATTAATGCGATACGCCACTTATAAAATATTCTTTGTTTAAAGACAATGTTGATAGTCTTTAAAAAATATATCCTCGTAAAACGCACAGAATATTAATTGGATTAATATCAGAAATTATTGATTGAAATTTTATTGTTATAAGTTTCATCGCTATAAATATAACATAACAGCTTGGACGTGGACCAGCACATTTTTTTTTTAATTAATGAGTTCAATTAGGTCTCGAAAGTAGATCCTTCAACGACCCAAATATTGTATTTATTTGAATCACGTATAGGAACAAGAATACGATATGTCGTACATGTGGTCCGTATTTTGTCAAACTCAAAACTAAATTCCTACGTTAGATAAAACTTCATCGATGGTGGTGATTTCCTATTCCATGTCCCTGGGCTATGGGATGTTCTGGTATTCTACATAGAGTATTATGTGGGTAGAAGTGTCAATCGTATTTGGTACTTCAGTACTGTGGATGTGTCATTCTAAACTTTGTTCTACCCAATACCTGACCGAAAACTTTCATTTCAACATCCACACCGACCAGACACATTATTCTTTCATACGTGTTACTTCAACCCAGGTACATGAAAATCAGAATACTGGATAATAAATTTATACATTTCGAATGTTTCATAAAATATCATTAATTTATTTTCTAATGTGTATTATTACGAAAAAAATATAGGTAGTTAATTCACCGTATAATATTTATTTTATTACTCTAAGACCGTATACTCGAATCATAAATATTTTCTCTGGAACTAAATGGGTAGAAAATTTAAAAACTGTGAAGTGCACTAAATGTTTGTCACAACAAATTTATTTTTATAAAAACATTAATCATTTATTTACAGATTTTCAAGTAAAAACACTGATTTAATTTGTATGGATTAGGCATAGATATAAGCATAAGATATCGCATGTGTGGCTAAATGCGTGCTTAGTTCAAGTGGCCAAAAACATCAGTTACCTGGCAAAAATTATATAATAAACATCTCTCTTCATATCTTCAGTTATATTTCACAGTAAAATGGGTAAATGCATTGTTACTACATGTCATATGGACTCAAACATACACTCAAATACATCTAGGCTCACTTTTTATCCCTGAGTACTTCTTTAAGATGTTTAAAAGATTATTGCGTTTTAATCATCAAAGTATTGTCACAACCACTCTCAGGGGTCACTTGAAACGTGTTGAGTGAGGGAGACATACTTATGTCTTTATCTAATAGGAGAGAAGAGTTCAACAATACAAGGCTACACGAATTACTTATATGCAATTCGATGTATAATGCTTATATCTATGGATTTAGGCTGTTGTTGATATTTAACTTTGTATAGGACAACCGACAGTAAAATTTTGTAAACTGGGATTGAAATGATCGTTAACGATTTTGTAAATTACTATTCCCAATCTCAAAGTCGCACAATCCAATATTTTTTTAAATTTATTTCATGTAGGGTAGTAACTGTATTCATTTTCCTATCCCCTATCCGAAATATTATGTATTATTTTATAGAAGGTGTTTGAATTTCTGTGTTTAATACTGACTAACTGGAAGAAAGAGTTTGAATGAATATTTAATTTCGAGTTATGTTATTTAAAATAAAGTAATCATATTTTTACTACCAAATCCATATTGATTATGGACGATGTTCCAATTAGTTTATTACGGGAAGAGTGAATATAAATATAATAATTTTAGTCGTTAGATGTTTTCAGGCAATTCTGTAATGAAACTTCAGACAATGGAGGCTACGGAAGGAGTCAAAGTGGGCGGAACTTGAAAGAGGTTGTGGGCGTGTTGAGAAATATAGGCGGTGCCAACATTCACCCTAAACATTATTGAATTATTTACAAACGACGATAACACATTTTAAAGATTAGAATTCATTTCATATATTGAAAATATAACGGGGTTCATTAACGTATTGGCGATGATTTATTTTTAGTCACGAGTCAATATTTTATGCTTTAAGAACATCTATTTTTGTAACAAATACCCAAAATGGTTTTTCCCACAATAAAATGTGTAATCACCTATACATATACATTTAGACTTTTGATTAATTTCGTAAAAAAATATTTTTTTAGACACAACAACGTGTTAATTCATTGTCTATCGTTGATCTTAATTACTACTAGTCACCGATAGAGCGGCTCTATATAATAATCGCCTCAGTATTGACCTTACAATACAGGAAATCACAGTAAACCTGGATCAAGACGATCGATCAGGATTTTATTAAAATTTTTCCCGATCTCCCATTCGTAATAACCGATCATATATATTATTTTAGACATGACCGGGATTTGAACTCATGTAATTGTAGCCATGGGCCTTTTCCCTTATATTATTAGGGTTTTTAAATAGAAATTGCATAGTTTTGCACAAAGTATTTGTACCTACACGCCTTATCTCTTTAGCTATAACTTCAAATAATATTCAAATTCTTAATGGTTACTTAAGGTTAATTCATAAGATCTATTATACTACCAATTTTTCAACCATAATAATAAATTCATTAATAATATAATAAAAAGTACACATATTTTTTAAGCAATCAGTAAATTGAGGCTATCAGCGCAAAAATGGTGTAGTCTAATGACGAGTTAAAATTGTTTTTTTAACCTTAACCTAATTGTTTGTAATAAAGTTTATAAAAAGAACCTTTAAGTGTATAATATTTGTGCACTTCATATGATATTGTAAAGAACAAATTGTGGGTCTCCACAACTTTTGCTCTGATAGAGGCTATCATCTATGTAATTAGTTTAAAACAATAATAATGTGTGAATGTGAAGTGTATATATATATATGATAACAACATGAGTAAGTGGGCACAATTTTAATAATAAAATAATGATTAATTTGGTGTGTATATAATAATACCTTTGATGTCGTCAGTGGATACGTCGTGGTTTTCCTTGTTAGCCTGAATCTTTTCGATGAGATGTTCGAGACGGCTACTGTTACCTTTGAACAGCATTATCATGTCTTGATAATGATCATGTGTGTGTCACAAAGTATATAAATATGAAGGAGGGCAGCACGTGATGCCTGTCGGGCTACTGGACCCGTACTGAGGGCCTTGTCCCCAGCGGCGGGGCACAGCCTCAGTGCGGGTGGGGGCGTCCAGTAGTGGGCGGTGCGCCCCCAGAGCATCACAGCGCCCACTACTACTACTACCTGCTGAGCCCCCACTACTAATTACAATCAACACTATTCTATTTTATAACAAACATTACATATCGCATGAGTGCCTAAATGCGTGTTTACTTCAAGTAGATCAAGTAGCCACAAACATTTATTATATTTATATTCACTCTTGCTGTAATAAACTAATTGGAACATCGTACATTATTAATTAGGCCAGTACTAACCTACGGTGGAGAAACATGGGTTATTACCAAGACTGAGGTGGATAGGCTACTTAGGTTCGAGCGGAAGATTCTTAGGAGGATCTTGGGTCCTGTTCAGGAGGCACCGGGACTATTTAGAATCAGACAGAACGATGAGATTTACTCATTATATAAGAGCGTGAACGTTGTGCAGTTTATTAGGGCTTTAACATTAGGTTGGGTTAAAGAGCAGGAGGGATAGTATCGGAAATACTATCCAGCAAGCCTGTGGGTAAGAGAAGGCAGGGTAGACCTAGGCTAAGGTGGGCGGACGAGTTCTATAAGGTAGTTAGGAGTTTAGGTATTAATAACTGGAGGAGCATTAAGTGGAAGATGCTGGTGCGGGAAGCCTTGGTTCATCACTGAACTGGAGTGCTTATGATGATGATGAATATGATTACTTTATTTTAAATAACGTAACTCGAAATTAAATATTCATTCAAAGTATTTCTTCCAGTGAGTCAGTATTGAATATATAAATGCAAACGCCTTCTTTTAGATAATCCATAATATTAATAATTCAAGAAAAACCATGAGATAGGCAAATGAATACAGTTACTAATCTACACGAAATAAATTAATCAAAATATTAGATTAGACCATAAAAATACAACGCTTTAATAATAAATTATTATATTAAAAAAGTGATTATTACATATGTGGGTGTTTTTATGTATGTTTTCCCTAATATCCCTATCTTTATATTTGATAGAAGTCTTTATTTCTAAAATAAATAAAACATTGTCAATATTTGTGAATGATAAAATTGTTAATTGTTATTTCCACAGTATTTAATTAGAATGTCGAAGTACCTACTTTTGACGACTGAGACGCGTGGCTACAAATACTGTGGTCATGGGTTCAAATCCCGCTCAAGTCAAGAATTTTTTAATTGATCTGATCGGTTATTACGACTGGGAGATCGGGAATAAAATTTATAAAATCCCAATCGATCGTCTCGATTCTGATTTTCTGTATTGTAAGGTAAATACTGATTATTAAGTCGGTGACCTGTGTAACTAGTAATAGTTAAGATCGCCGACAGACAATTAACACGTTGTTGTGTATAAAAAACCCTCTCAAAAAAAGCTCCATAAGAGATGTAGGTTCTCTGGTATTCCAGACGACTGTTTTCTCTTAATAATAATAAAAAAATACTGTGAAAATTACAACTAACAGTTTATTTAAATTACTTTCAAGAATTTGTGAATGAATTAATTATTTTTTAATTTCTATTTAATTCAATTTATGATAATATTATTTGGATAGGATGTCAATGTCAATCACGATGACCCAGTGTAGTTTGTTGCGTTATTGGAGTTTCATATACATAGAGTGGATAAAGGTGATAAAATATTAACAGTGTTCGGTATTTTGGTGGCGGACACTTGGCTCCGGATTTAAACTCGTCGATGACACCACCACCACCCCCTAAAAGCCACCCCCTTTTATCCGAGCGATAGTGGTCACGCATATAAAAGCGCAGTTGCATTCAATATTGAATGGTGAAATGGCGGCGAGGTGTCAGCCGGTGGTGTCTGTCTTCTCATTAAAATTCTAAATTCTACCTCCACTTTCCACTTTCCACTCAAACTCTATTTGCAAACAATACAGGGTGGCGTATAACTGGCAAGCCACAACATCCACCCTGACACTATCACTTCTATTTTCAATTCCACCAATACCTACTTCAACAACCAATCTACAATATTAATAAATTATTTAAAAAAAGGCAATTTGGGAATAAGATTTTTTTTAAATTCACTTACCGTTGAAGACTTGAATCGATTACATAAAAGTGTCAAACAGAATCACTGTCGATATGTCGAAACATGAACTTTTTTTATTAATCTGTATTAACACAATATAATATCTCAGAAATAGGGAATTTTGAGAAATCGAGCCTTTAAGTTATTGGGGTCTAATACTCCATTTTGTTAATGTTTTTTATATTCTATTTGGCTTTTTAATAGGAAGGTTCTCTTTTGATTTCATGTTTGCTTTAAAGTTGTTAATTTTTCTATCAGAAGAAGTTTTAATTTTCTCCCAAATTTAGCGAGTCTCCCAATAAAAACTGTTTTTTTTAGAATTGTGATTTATTTTATTATTTAATATAATTATCTTTAAAATACCCGTTTCGAGATTTTAGATATGTATTAATTGTAATAAAATAATCATAAAAAAATATTATTCTTCCATCTGGTAACACTAATGGTTGAGGGATTCGTACAGACAGACATACAACATACACACACGTTCAACAATTATAGTTTTCAATATATCTTATAGTGAAGTGCGTCGTGATAGATATATGTAGATGGATATAAGTCTATTCGTACACACACTACTCACTAACACACTCTTATTACACTATTATTTTGATTATGGTTCGACGGTGATTATCACATAACCTTATCTACATTTTTTTTATTTTATTCGCTACTGATAACCCAAACCATATTCTCGTATATATGTATATTAGTAGCTAATAAAATAAAATAACATAAAATTTTATGAAAAATTACTTTAATTTGATATTTAATTTTTTTTTGAAACACAACGAATTAAATAATTAAATTTTATATTTTAGTAATTTTATACTATAATATGACAAGTATTATAAAATACTATTTAATTGGGGGACACTTACACACAGAGGAACCTTTATATTCCTAAGTTTTTAATTCTTTTCAGACCTTGGTTGAAAATGAAATAAATATGATCTAACGTAAAATAATGTGTGAAAAAAAATAATAGCGAGCACTTCTTCATAATGGGGTATTTTTTCTTATATATAATATAGTAAAAATATTTGTCATAAAAATCACATTATTCAATTAATACGAAGCCATACTTATATTAACAGCCATAGGTGGGCGGCCCTTCCCGGTGTGAAAGAGATAGTGTTACGTGAAACATAGTGAGAGTGAGCGGTGACATGGATGAGGGGCGCCCATTGGTCGGTAGGCGTGTCGTCAGTCGTCACCCACCACACAACACATTACGTTTACGTTAACAATAACGTAAATATAACCAATACTACATTTAATAGCATCATTTATAACAATAGACTCTTTTGTGAGCATTTTTTTTTGAAGAGATAAGATGAAAAAGAATAATCCTAAATAGGTAGCTTACCCCATTTGAGCACCTTAATAAAAAAAAACAATCGTCTGTTTTATAATATCTCCACAATCTATGGTAATTATTTCTTAAATTTAGAGGATATTCTGTTATACTTACAGATTATTTATTTGAATCTTACCTAAATTCATCCCATTCAATCACATCAAACTTCTGACTGATATTATAATTTTATAAAAACCCATAGTGGAATATATTAATATAAACAATCGATTTTATAAAATATACCAAATATTATATATTGTCAAAATTATATTTATAAAAAATAAGTATTTAACAACAGTATCAAATTGCAATAGGTATTTATCGAGGGTTTACTGCTAAAATGCACTTAAGTCATATTTTGACGATTTTGAGTTAGGGATGCATTTTTATATGTTTTTTATTATTTTATCTACTGCCAATGCCTTATATTTATGTAAAAACGTCACAGTTAAAAATATGAAGTCTGATTGTAGGTATAGCCTTTATGTAACTGATTATTGGGTTAGGTTGGTTTTAAAATATAATATTGAAACTACCCTAACCTTGTATATCGAGGGTATACTGCTAAAATGCACTAAGTCATCTTTTGACGATTTGTATATGTTTTTTATTACTTTATCTACTGCCAAAACGCACTTAGTCGAATCATCAATATTATGAGATAAAAAAATTTAAGTCAAATTTACATTTTTAGTTTCTGTTAGTTTAAAGTTTGAAATAGAGGTATGTTTTACAATTTAGTTATATTTGGAAATATAAAAGAAGTCGTTGACTTATACCACATTGTAAATCATTCAAATATATATGTACCATAAATTTATATTTCTGTTAAGGCTGTTACATTTTTTTATACTAATTCGCCATTATCTCAAAACTATGAAATATGACATAAGAAAAAGAGAATTTATAATAAGCGAGAGTAAAAAAATAATTATGGTACGTAGATATTTTTAAATATTTTGTTAGTACAAAACTTTTTGGAAAATAATTACATTTATGTAAAAAAAAAGTCACATATATGAAGTCTGATTATAGGTCTATCGTTTTAAATAAAGATTAGGTTAGGTTAGTTTGAAAAAATAATATTAAAGCTATCCTGACCCATGTACTTGGGGTATTGGATTATGTGAAATCTGAGGTTAAGTCTTTGTTGGTGAAATTATAAATATTTAATATTTGATTATAACTGTCAATACAGGTATTTGTAGTGTCTTACAGATATGCGAAGATAACATGGCTTGCATTCTTGGAATGTGAATGCCAATCTAAGAGAGGTGACAATGTTGCCTCACATAGTTGTTACATACCAAAGGATAATATCATCCCTTCTAGTTAAGATACTAACTTTGCGGTCACCTAAGATCCTGTAGTAGTAGTCAGGAATCTTCGATAGCTTTCTTCCAACCCTTGTCTCTGAGCTAACAATGGATTCTTCCCCCCAACTATGTTTGTTAATTATTCCTCTTGGATATCGAACTACCACCTCAATATTATATTTGGTATTCCATCCAATCAACTGAAAATTCTTTGATTTTATTTTAACTGTATTTATTAGTTTTTCCAAATATGTAGTTTTTATACAAGCTTAATATATAAAAATATCTATGCAACGTAATTATTGGGTTAGAGGGTTTTTTACTCTCGCTAATTATTATTCTATTTTTCTTATGTTTTTAGAGTCAATTATATTATTTTGATATTCTTTTACTTACCAACGGATTTAAGCGTGTTGGACACCGCATAATTGTAATATAATATACCAATCACAGCCGTTTACAAGTAAGATCACCTGTGGGTACATGTGTTTAAAGTTTTACGTTTACTCCATAATCATAAGAAACAATGAGTACGTATGTAAATATATAATTTTCTGTAGGTACATTCCATAAAATCAAATATTTAGTCCTAGTGCTAAAATACCTATTCTGCATTTTCCAGATAAATTTTTTACTAAGTTTCATCACCTTACTTCACTGCTTACTTTTACAATCAATAATCGTATTTAAATAAAAATTATATGTATAAGAAGCAATTACTCTTCCATATGTGTAGTATGTTCAAAGCCATTTTCTTCCAAATATTACCTAATTGAAATTTCGGTTAGTTGAGAATGTTTTTTAAGATGTTTTCGTTCCCACAGAAGCCGTTGAAGAAGCTACGTATTTTTTTCATGTCAAAAACGCCGCGAACTAATGACGTTTGACCTGTGACGATCCAAAGAACGCCAAATGGATTCGAATTTGTCATCTTCTGACTATTTTTTACTATTCAAGTCAAGTAAAATTAGTGTTCGGTTCAAAAATTATATTTCTTCTTTATATTATTGATGGTGACTGCAGAAGAACACCAAATTATTCAATTAAAAAACTCTCTCTCGATTTTTACAATACGTAATATTATAAGGAAATGTATTATATGAAGGCAGGTAACTTATTTACCTGCTTTTAAAATACCACAGAAGATTGTTATTATTATGATAGTTAATAAATTATTTCATTCGTCTCAATATTTTATTAAAAAAATACGTAGTTTAAATGTTCCTACATAAATACTCATGCTTACATTGTATACATTTTGGATGTTTACACGTCGGTAATCACTTTTTCTCGATCGCTTGATTTTTTTAAATAGTGCCTTTAAACTTAACATAAAACGAGCAATCAATAAATAGAAATAGTACATAGAATATATATTAAATAAAAAGAGGAACTCGTGTAAAAATGTAAATTGTGTGCGCGCCTAATGGAGCGTGGGAGAGCCGTTCTTATTGAATACCAAACCATTCCTTGGTCGTTGACATCGACACCAAAAAACTACACTTTTTGACAATAGACTCTTCAGATCTTCCAGCATTTTAATTGACGAACTTTTTAATATGGAATACCTTCAAAATCGTCGTATCAACTTGTCAGAATACGTTGAATTCCTACCGTTATAATTTAGAAATTATGCATTAAAATCGGGTATTTTAAGAATAGTTTATTTATAATTCTAAATGACTAATTGTAATACTCTTTAAAGAGGGTTTTATACGACCATAGAGAGTTCTTGATGGTCCGGTATTAAGCTGAAAAATGATCCGTAAGGGATGTACAGGACATCTTAATCATGTGCGGATTATCACCGAAGGGTTGTTTTATAATATTTATTTCCTAAGGCAGATTGTCCCTTAAGTGTTGGAACCATTAAAATAATCCTGTCTATATATTAAATTCACTAAGTCCCCATATTTTCTTTATTTACAGAATTAAATTTTTAAATTTTTCAAGATAATCTATGCTATTGGTCTTTTAAAAACACAAATAATAATAATTAAATTAAATCATAGACAACGGATTAAAATGGAAAATATTTTTTGTTTTATTTTACTTAATATTTTAGGATTTTTTTATTGATATTTTTTAATTCATTGGTACAAATTATTCGTTATCTCATTGTATTTCTAAGATTTACTACACAATCAATTCTTCCAAATTACAATAGTAATTTTTTTTTAAAGTGCACTTCCAATAATTTAAATTAATGCCTAATAATATTGTTTTATTTATTTCTTAAAATTATAATATGAATTTATCATTAAGAGGATTCTAATTTATGATAATTTTAAATAATAATATGTACATAATTTCTTGCCGATGAATGGAATCCATAAACTTTATCAATTTTTACATTCTAATTTAATTATTAAAAAATGCTTATCCACGATATTCATTCCCGAGAAATAATGTTTAATACACTAAATTAGTTATTTATTTATTTATATACCTTCCAGGGGCTTTTTAGTTTTAAAATTTTGGTTTTTTATACAAAAAAACGTGTTATTTAATTGTGTGTCGGTGATCTTAACTATTACTAGTCACACATGTTACCGACTTAATAATCAGTATTTACCTTACAAACCATGAAATGAGAGTAAATTTGAATTAAGACGATCAATCGGAATTTTATTAATATAAGTCGTAATAACCGATCAACTCAATTTAAAATATTTAAACTTGAGCGGGATTTGAACCCATGACCGAAGTATTTATAGCCACGCAAATCCCTGATTACGCTGGTTAATATTTCTAAAAAAAAAAATATTTTCCACCTCAGCATCATCTATATTGTATACCAAAGACATGTTTGATATTGAGTCTTCTCGGATGGCAGTGGTCAATAATGGTCAGTGGCATCTGTCTGATAATGAATTGAGATATATCCATTAAAGTGGTTGTGCCAATAAAGGTGACAAATGGCAAACACCCTAAATGGTGTTTAGTGAAAACATTACCGCCCACAGTTGTGCATGTCCTATAAATCAGACAGACCCATACAACACATGCACCTTTTTGCAACCACATTGTCCGTACTAACTGCTCCATACTGACTGACCAACGGATCTGAACACACTTACGATTTTATTTTATTATAAAAAAAAACATATTTCTACTATTCAAAATATTAAATGAATGAAAAAAAAATACAAATATTTTTTTTGTATTTATTTTTAAATTTCTAAATGTGTACCGGTCTATGTTTGCGTGCTGTTTGAAAAGGAAGCGTTTGTGTAACTGCGGGGGGCGTAGTCCCGACTGCGCCCCTTCAAACAGGGCGCACGCCCCGCACTGGGTGGCCCAGCTGCCTTCCAATAGCCACCAAGACCAGTATTTCTATGAAACACACATGTACTATTTCGTTAAATATGCTTAAATCTAATAAATCAGAGAGTAGGATATTTCACTTAATTAAACACATACCAGAAATAAATAAATCAAATAATTGAACGTATATATTAATCGTCTTAAAAATGTAATTTAGTATGTTTACATAAACTTATCGTATCAAAGACTCATCTAGTAGATTGATGAATTAATTTTTCAGAAAGATGCATATTTTTTAGAGAAACGACATATTGTTTTAGTGACTAGTGAGTCGTACTAAAGCTGATAGTATTGGTGTCTGTACGAATAGAATAGAGCTTGATATTATGTATGATATATCTACAATTGGTACACACGCATACGCATCGCACGCACACACTCTCATTACACTATTATGCATATTGAATATGACCGTGAGTTTACAAAGATATCAATAAAATCACAAACTTTTCATAAACATGTATTAATAGAATCTACTGTTTATTATACAAATAAAGTGTAAAAAAATACCCCTAAAATTAAGTTCTGACTACTCGAAACATGAAAGTGGCTGATGATAATCTGAAAGAAAATACAGGAACTAAGATTCATAATTGTATACCCGATTATTTTTTAATTAAAAATATTATGTAACAGCCATTCTTTAGAATGTTGAAACAAAGGCACATGCAAATTCAAATTCATAACTGCCATTGCGAAATTTACCCTAATTTGCTATTTTGACTCGCACAACATGAGTAGATTTGCTCGCTTAACTTGAGTAATAATACTAGACCTAAATAAAAATAAAGTGCAACCTACTGTTAATAGTTGATTATATTTTTCATATTATATCGATGGTAATTGCATGACTTGTCAGTGATAAAATGTGATGAAATTAAAAATGCACAGGCGTTTTTAGGGGTGGAATCTGGACGAAGGCTGCATAAAAAATGTAGTCCAGGTGGCATTTCTGTTTTCACCCTTTTCAGCATTTCTCCCATTTTGAATCCAGCTTAACATTTTATATGCCGACAGCGACGTTGACGAGTTATCTACCCTAAAACAGAAAAACACACGTCGCCCCTTGATTAAGACAAGGGTGAGACGTAACCAAACCACCCATGCCATCAGTCCACAATAATATCTGTCCTGGATTAAGACAACTCAGGCTGCTTTTTACAAATACCTATTTAAGGCTTTTATCATCTACGACAATTACACACACTGACAAACTTCAAGTAATAAGCTCGTTGGATTTCCATGAGATGACATACATATATCACAAAGTTTATAAAATACCTATAACGATTTGTATTTAATATTTGGTGTATTGTTTTTAACGTTATAAAGAGTAATGAAATACCATATCTTTTAATATTAATATGGTTTCAAATAGTGACAGAACCCTACCAGATTTTTTAAAATATATTTTGTGTGAAAATTTTATTATTTTTATAAATGTACATATATTATATTTATGATTCATATGTACAGGATGGATGGATAAATTTTGGTTATTAAATAAGCATTAACTATTGAAACTTTCTTTGGTTATGATTGTATTGTCTGGATTTAAAAAATATTTAATGCAAAATTTTTATTTTATTTTTTGCAAAATTCATCACTTTTATAAAAACATGTTATAATGGCCAAAGCATTGACAAACAGTGTATTAAAATATATCTAATACATTTTTTAGTTTTTCCGCAAAATTATACATTTCCAATGTGATGTTTTTTCCAATGTAATGTGTATTGTTAATCGCTAATTTAATCTTACGTAAAATATATTTATATGACATAATATATACATATATTGTGTATTATTTTCAAATAATTTTAATTAAAACTCTTATTGGAAAATCTATTTTATTTTAACTATATTCTTTATTAATAAAGGAGTTTTTTTTTATATTTTTGATATAAGACTTTTTTATTTCAAGTTTGCATACCTCTTGTCATATATAGATATGTACCTACCTACATAAATTTGTATAAAGAAATATAATATTGTATATTTCACCTTCAACAATTAAATAAATCTCTGGGTGTTGTTCATATTTAACTAGACTAAAAATTAATTGCTCCATACGCAATTGTAATCGATGAACGCGCTTTTTTTAATATTCAACGCAAGATTTGATTGGTAATTGCTTTTTTGAGTTCAAGTAAATATATTTATAGTGTAGCCAGATGGTTACTTGTTAATTTTAGGTAGTTATTGATTGGAAAAAATATTTTTATAGCCCTCTTTACATTTGCGGCGTATGCATATTTGGATTCGAAAGTCTTGGTTTATATTATATATATAAGTTGGTGATATGGGAATGAGATGATGAAGGAATGAATGGGCAGTGGCAAGGATAAGAGCCGAGTACAGTGGCTTGTTGGTGTTGCTTTGTGACAGTTTGACAAGTCACTCCGAAGCAGAGCAGACTCGAAGTTCCCAACGCATTCTTAACAATCTCCAAGATCGGTGACCCTAAACATTACCATTATTACCCTATAACACTGTTACATACATTGCAACTACTACACTTATAAAACAACTCAATTATCACAAATTATTTGTTCTTTTAATGTGACTACTTTACTCACAAACATATATTTTTAATAAATATTATATTGTTATAAATTTATTAGCTTGGTCGGAATTTACATGAAATGTTGATGACCCGCCATTGTTGTTTGGTGTAATTTTTCGGGGTAGCCAATAACAAAAAATTTCTAATTTGTACTCAAATTTATCTTATATATAAGTTATTGTGACAAACATAATTTCTCTAAAACCTGAAGAGCGAGAAAATTTTCAATGAATTGATTTTTGTACAGTACTATTTTCATCCAGATTTTTAAATTAATTTTACAAAATGATTGGATAGTATTGGTTAAAAAAAATTTCATAAATATTTTATGTAAATCCTGACTTAATCATTAAATTTATGATTATATAATAAAATAGAAAATGATTATGGCAGTAATTATTTTTTATTACTAATGAATGAGACTCGTCGTAAATTACAAATTGGGCTACACATGTTTTCTCTAATGTTTATAGAGGAATTTCAAATTTAAAAAAAACATGTTAAACTTACCGCAAAAGATTGTGATTAGTGATTATTAAAATAAAATGATATGGTAGTGTTTTTGTGTGACTGATTATGGTGAATTATTTGACATTGTTTCTACAAAACAAAGAGTAGGATTGAAACCCAATGAGCTAATTAATTAACGACAAGAAAAATGTGTACAATAATATTTTAAATTAATATAAAGATCTTCTTATTGCGGAGAACGGATTGTATTTTATTTATAGTAGGTATGTATTAAAAGCATTGTGGGTAGTTTTGAAAGATCCTGTAGTGATGCGGGAATTGGTCCATTGACAAATCAGGTGAGGTGCTCGTGAAATTGTGATTGGATTTAGTCGAATTGTAAGAAAAGGATGTTGGGCGAAGGAAGACCGCCATTTTAGTGGTGAGAAGATTGGGAGATCGTGACTTTGCGTTTACTCTACAACAACATTATCAACTCACCACACCCACGATTTTACGCCACCCAACATCAATGAATTATATCGTTGTTTTTTTAATTCTACTCCATACTCAATTACCCATGCCCTTTTTATAAAAGCCACCGCTTCCCTTCATTAGGATGCTGGATTCCCACTATTCGCGTTATTTGGAAGTAGCCCGTAAAATTGATGACCAATCAACTCTTCAATATTGAAGAGGATTTTTTAACATATTATTTTGGGTACTGTGAAGGCAAATATCATTTTATATTATTAAATATAACACAAATAAATAGCTTTGAAGAAAGAAACAATTAATTGAACTCACAAATAATATTAATTTAGTAGATCGGCTATTGTGGCTAAGAGATAATGTACAACATTAATACAATCCCAATTAATGGTTTTGATCTAGGTTTATATGATTCCTTGATTTTGGATGTGAATACTGAACCGATTAATATTGATTGTAATGGTTATACAGAACCCAAGGAGCATATCAAACAACAAATGAAATTATAAAAACACGTAAACATGCGTCAATCATTGTAAGAAAAGATAGTTTTAATAAAGTAGAATAAACGCATTTAAAAATGTATCAAAGATGTTTTTTTTAACTTAATTAAATAGTAAACGAATCGTCCTCGATTGTATATTTTTTGGGTATTATTTTATTATGCTTCTTCAGTATGTACTAATTATAAAAATTAAAATGTAGAGTAGTTAAAATATTCTCTAATAACATACAATAAACATAAGCTTTTTTATTGTTGAGTTGGATTTTTGGACAGTAAAATTAACACTTTTATGTTAAAAGTCTCTTTTCAGTTAACTATGACCTTCTTTTAATCGTACTCTAACGTTATCTGTATAGTCTGTTTTTTTAATTATTTTCATAAATAAACTCTACCAATATATTAAACAATTTATTAAAATTCATATCTTGCTGTATGATAAAGCATTATAAATAATAATTTTATATGAATGAATCGAAACGGTTGTTATAATTAATTATAAATCTCGGATCCTGAAACTAGAGGATGTTGTTTGAAAGGAAGAAGCGATTGCTCGTATGAAAGGCCTTGTTGCGGTGTATTATGTTTGGGTCAAAATAAAGATATCTTGACAGGGTCTCTGTTTTTTCAATATGATTGTGGATCCTGTTCTAGGAAGGCTGTGTAATAATATAATCATGTAGTTGTGATCCTGGAGCCACCTGCGGATATATCAAGTGAATCCCCGCGGTGAACCGACATACTGGGTGCTCCGTGGGGACCTTCATATTAATCCTAAATCATACTCATATACAATATTATCATACCTGAGATGGGATTGAAATGTATATGTGAATATTATATGGATTTCATTGAATCTTATTTCTTAATTAGACCATTTTATATAGGGCATCTTGTAATTAATGCATTACCTTAAAAATGGTAATGGTGCAGTGGAACTTTCACATAAAAAATATTTTTGTCCCCTTTCGTGTAATTGAAATTATCCAAACAATTCTCTATGTAGGTATTAAAATCCTCTATAAATTATTTTTTTTGTTTACATTGAGATTCAATATATCGAGGTTTCACTCTAAAGAGATTTAATATTCACACATTTTCACTGTGATAATCCAATAGTTTTTTTTATATTTTATGATAATCGTACAAATATATACATAGGTAATAAAAATTATGACTAAATATTATTATCAATTAATGCATATATTTTTTATTTTAATGTTTAAGCATCGATGGTATAAAGAATTAATTAATAAATTTTTTAAGGCGTTCATTAGAACAGATAATAAATTATTTAGGTCAAAAATATATTGATTGCAACTAATGTGCAAAAGACCACTTTCATTTAAGAAATTCGAATATTTTTTAACAATTCATTGTTCCTTTCCACTGAGATAAAAATTTTATTTTTATTTTATTTATTCAAAAACAAACAGCTTCCCGAAAGTATCGGTAAGCCTATAGTTTTATACTTGAGGTTTGATAAAAAGACATAAGATAAAGAGTGAATGAAACATAGAATAAGAATTAACGATTGAGTGTATAATAAGTAGGTAAATATCAATTAATGTTTTATTCATAACAAATAAATAACAGCAGACGACTCTTTGTGCGGCTATATTGAAATTTATTTGAAATAGTTAATATAGAGTCTTAAAGAAAAACATAACAATAAAATTTTCGACTCTAAAGCAGGCTAAACTAAAAATAAACTCATATTATTGTTTTGGATTATACTGGTTATGGTTGCCACTTGGGTGGCGATTTTAATGTAAACATCATTTGTAACATGCTGTGTTTGAAATCGCCTCGTCGCTTATGTTTTATTTCAATTCAAACACTTGATGCGAACCCATTATTAATTGTTCCCCGCAAAGAATTATAAATAAGCCAATAAGATAAACATTCAATCACAGCTATGTCCATTTTTTATATATAAAGTCGTCCGTAGAAGGGAGGATTGGGTAAAATGGCATTTCAACGGCCAAGGGTGTAAAACTGTCGTTGTTTTGTATTCGTTGCATAGTGAATTATTCAATATGTTTAAGTATTCGCCACCGGCACCCGAAGTGTTTGTCTTCAGCCAAAGTACTTTTACACTAATTGTTACTGTAACATGATTAGCAGAGAAATCAAGGATATATCCACATTTAAAATTCAGTTTGGAAAACACTTAAATTAGAAATTGTCTAATACATATACGTGGCTTAATGAAAAGTGATATAAAAATGCATGAATACCATTGATTTATGTTGAGGAAGCAATAATATTATTTATTTTTTCATTTATTATATGTATGCGTCTCGAGAGCATTTTTATTTGCTACATGCAATGAGTATATAGATAATATGTTAAAAGATGTCAAAAACATATGAAACAATTTAGTCACCAAAGGTTTCACATGACAGCCGCTTGGAACGCTGCTTTTACCGCTCGTACTGTTTATCTGTCACTTGTCGATTCAAATAACATTACACCGTCTTAACACTTTATATGGTTAAGTGCATCATTAAAATTTGCTTGATTTATTCACGAACTAATAATATGTAAACAATTTACATGATCATTTTGGATATTTTGGTAAGAAAAATTGGTCTTGTTCCTCTCGAGTATGAGATTTTGGGGATTATAGTATTTATTTGCAGGTGGACACAGCCCATGAATGTGTGAAGTATATATATATATATATCATCATCATCATCATAAGCACTCCAGTTCAGTGATGAACCAAGGCTTCCCGCACCAGCATCTTCCACTTAATGCGCGCTCCAGTTATTAATTCCTAAACTCCTAACTACCTTATAGAACTCGTCCGCCCACCTTAGCCTAGGTCTACCCTGCCTTCTCTTACCCACAGGCTTGCTGGATAGTATTTCCGATACTATCCCTCCTGCTCTTTCCACGTGTCCGCCCAACCTAATGTTAAAGCCCTAATAACTGCACATATATATATATATATATATATATATATATATATATATATATATATATATATATATATATATATATATATATATAAATATGTAGTACCGGTTATGTATGAAAACAAAACGCATGACACTATACATACTATGTATGATATAAAAAAATTCATTGTGTATTAGTATTTCTGTTATTACATAGAAGCAATATACGATTAAATAATCACATATTTTCGCTAGTCTTCTAGCTCTAGGTACATTTTGCTGAAAAACTAACTATAGGTTACCTCAATACTTGGTGTTAGGTTCGTTATTGGTTTATATAATAATTAACCTATTTTTTTAGTTATTTAAATAGTGACTGAGTGATATAAAAGTAAGTTACAATGCAAGGCATGCAATCACGCAGTGTCCACAGTTTCCTCGACTTTCTATACACCATGGAATAGTTGTCCGTGGGAAGAACTTCCCATGTTCAACACCATGGCCAATCAGTCAATACTTGGTGAAAAAGGCAATCGTGGTCTTCATCGGGACTGTCATCACATTACGATGACCTGCATAACCTGTCTCCGAAGGCTCAATCATTCGGCTTAAGCTCAAATTGAATATTTTAATTTAATTGGATTATCACTATTTGTTAATACCATATAAAATAATAGAGTCACATACATTATATTATGTCTTAATATACCGGGGTTTATTTTTTTTTAATAAACAGCGGCATGTGCCTAGATACTAAAAAGTAAAGGAATATGTCAATGACATTGAAAATAAAAATAAATTATTTTAATTTATTGTTATGAATAATTTAATTATTCTTTTTAATATATTAACATTCTACTGAATACAGTATTTATAAATCACCAAAAGAAAAATAAAAAATCTTAAAAATACTCCTATAATATTGAAATATACAATTAGGACAATCCATATTGAATTTACAACAATTACTATAAATAATATTTTCCTTAGCACTTTATGTTATGTCGAAATCAAAAAAATATGATTTGAAAATGCAAATGTTTATTATGTGTGTGCTTTTTAACTGCTTTTCGTGAATTCTTATTAGAGTAATTGTCAGGATTGGGATATTCCACAAACAGCCCTGATCGGTTATACTGCAACTTATAATCGATAACCACTAATTACTACCATTGGCGGCATTTCCAATGCCATAATTTGCCTATTCTTTAATAAATGAAATAATCATCATGGTTTCATTAATTCAAGACTGAAGTATTTTTTACCCTTAAAATACAAAAGAAGGTCTATTCTCAACTATTTACATTAACAATTTATTTTACATTTAATTTTTCTCGTGGTATTTTATCCAAATAAAAACACAGAACATATTTATTTAATTGAAATATTTACTAATATCGTTTATATATGTGTAGGTTTATTTTTTGATAAGATCTCATTGAGCCGGATAGGGTGCCAATCACGTCATACTTATGAGATGATAAATCAGTTCATTTTACCTGTTTGTTTTATTTTTGGTCAGTTTATTTGTTCCCTTTTTACCATAATCCGCGGTCTTGAGTATTAGTGTCTTGGGACCGTTTAAAATATGACACTAATCTCCGTTCTATGGTGAGTTCTTCGATATTAACGATTATGTCTCTCCTAAACCAAACACAATATTCTATTAATAACAATTTGACTATTTAAAAGATTAATAATCTAATATTAAAATTATTTATTTCGTGGAAGCATCGGTTTTTCCACAATATCAAACACTCTATTAAACAAACAGCTGTAAGTGAAATGTAAATTGTGGGATTTTTTTAGCTTCGCCTCGAATCGGAGCAATTCGTCGTGTTAAAATTATTCAAGTGTGACTTACAGGTGCTGTGCGGTTGCTTGGGAAAATAGACAGTTGTTTTTAACTTAAAATATATTTATTTGATATAATAAAGTGTGTCGAGTAAGGAATTCAACATATTTACTGTGAAATAATTATGAGTAAAAACTATTTAAAACAAATAAGAAACGCCGCATACCTTTTGGTTCTGGAAAAAAAACAAAATCATTCTCTTATTGGAAGGATTAAGACCAGGTTTTCTATGCCTAGGAAATTTTTAATAGCTTAGATATATCATAAGTAAGTCTATTAAGTAACGTATTGATGAGTTCATTTACTAAACTGGTAAACATTTACTAAGCATGGAAAAACATGAACTACGGTTAGGTTAGTTTACTAATAATGGTAAATAGCTATGATTTTTTTTAATTACTATGCTATAAAAAATAAACAAGTCTATTTAACGATAAGCCAACAATTAATTTAAAGATCCTAGTTTATTTCTGTTTTCAGTATGTATGTTTAATAAAAAATATTTGCGAATATATGTTGTTTCTGAAAATGATCTTGAATCAAGTCAAAGATGGATAAACATATGATTTTTTTTTAATATTTGTGTTTTTAAATTAATAATAAATTTTTACTTTGATTTCAAATGTAGCTTGTAACGATAATAATCATTATTATAGTCTCGTCTAAAATATAATATTGGCACGATTCCTGCGATGGTCATACCTGACGCGGTAATGCTGATCACCTGTCGAAGCAATGTCCATGACGAAGACTTGGTAGGTATTTTGAGCAAGCTGGTGTGGTTGAATGGGTCATTTAGCCTCGTCATTGTTTTAAAAGCTGGTGTGATTGTGTGCCACGTGCCGAGACACGTGTCCAAACATAGACACGCCTCTTCCACAACCCCAATAATAATACTAAATTACAAGTACTTGAACAACCCCCACAATGGCTCGTTTAACAAAGACACAATGGACAACATTTAAAAATCACATAATTCCCATTATTTGGCAAATAAAGCAGTGCCTAACATTATGGGGGTGCACGCGGCAAGGGATACATTAACCCTCACATGATGGAGTGTCCATTCAGGAAGTTAACCCTGAGAGTGGCCACGGTCCATCTTCAGTTTCCTGCTTCTCCCTTCACAGTCGAAGAAGAAGATATTGTATTGTAAGGTAGAAACCACTTCCGAGACTCAAGGAAGAGGCTTTGTGGTAACCGGAATCCAAGTACAAGATCCTACATTAAAATCTCACTGAGGAAAACACCCGAATTTCAATTGTTCTTTGAAATATTGATAATATTCAATCTTATTTTGGGATGAAATTTTTGAATACATTATACACAATTATTATTGAGTTATGAATAATGGTAATAAAAAAACCTTTATATGCACTTTTGTAATAATACTTATTGATTAAAAAATTTACACGTAATAAAACAAAATTTACATTTAAAAGATAACATTATTTATACACATTATTTTTTTATTCATGAAAAAAGCCTATTATAACCATACTTAGTCCAAGTGGGTGAAATGAAGTGCTTTGACGTATTCGAGCTCTGCAACGACTTCCTTTATAATATTGCTTTATTATTTGATTTCCACTCTATATACATCTATACTTTTGCAAATTTAAAATATAATATTTTTTGTTGATGTTTTGTTGATGTTGATATATGTTTAAAGGTTGTTCTGTTAATATCATGAAAATTCAAATAGAATAGTACATTTTACCGATGAATAAAGCAATACATATTTATTATGTGTAATAAAAATGTAAGTGCTCTACAATTGCCAGCAAATGAAAACCGTTTTTTTTCACCATCTTGGCAGAGGTTGGTTTATAATTATAACACTTAAATAGTTTCCAATTTTTTATATCCAAGTTCATATATATATATATATATATATATATATATATATATATATATATATATATATATATATATATATATATATATATATATATATATATATATCTTCTATATATATATATATATTTAAATGAAAAACTGACATATTACACATATCTTTTTGACATTTGAAATTGAATATACCTAGGGGTTTTTTAAATGGGAATTCATTTACTGAATTGCTATTGTGGCGTTATGTTTTATTATTTTTAATTTGTTATAAATGAACAATCCGTGATGAATATATTAAAACGCTGCAGGAATTAAAGTAATTTCAGTGTTTTGTTATTCTTTTAAACAAAAGTAATGTGTTTTTACTTTCAGAATGTATTAGAGAACAATTAACGGTGACCTCGGTTAGTATTGAATGGAGACACTTGAAGCGGTTACGACGTGCTTATTTGGTGATTGAATGACCACCCACAGAAGTCGTCAATAATGAGGAGCAGCAGCATCAGCAGTATCAGCATCAATAGGTCAGATGATGATCATGATGATGCATAACCAATCACAATATACTGTATGTACTGTGGTCAGGCCGTGACCAACCAGGCAGGTGCTTTGGAATCGCCAAAACCAAATCACAAATATAAATGTGCTCATAAAAGATGGAAAGGTGATTTTAATATATTATTAAAATTAATAATTGTTTATTGAATGCTCGATGATAAATCAGCAGTTGTCATCTGTTAAGACTTTTTGGTATTTCTTCAATCAAAACCATTATTTAATAATAATTAATGATTAATTAGACTTTATATGTTACTATACTATTTTCAATTGATGTTGTAACAATTGTTGTAACTTTTTCCCATTTATTTTAATTTTAATAAAATGATGATTATCATGTTAAAATAACATTTCTGTGGCCTTAATTTCACCCTCATATTGTATTGTATCAGAACAATTATTGTAAAATATAAGTAATAAAGAAATTGTAATATACGGTGTCCCTTAAGGGGTTTCATCTATATGAAAGTAAAATGTTTGAATATTAATGGGTCTTTTTATTATTTAATATGAATCTCTGAAAAAGATTTATATACTCTGTACACCTACTAAGTCTAATTCATAAGATGTTTTGTATTATCAATCAATGTAAGATTCAAATTTAATAAAGAAAATGTATACATACATACATATTTTTAAATAATATTTTTTTTTTAATACGGTCACTATATATTTTTTTTTTATATAAAGGGACATTCAATTGCATACATAATAATTTTCAAAGAATAATTAAATTTTTTTGCACAAAAATATGAATTAATTTCTATACTATTTGCAAATAACAAATTTGAAAAAAATATTATTTTTACTACAACAAATATTATTTTATCCCGTAGCCTACTTATAAACATTAATCACCCTATGGAATTATATTAGTATAAGGACACACAAAGAAACAAGTCTTACAAAACCACAATAAGTCACCGTCATTCGCTCGAACTGCTTACGTATCGGATGAGATAAAAAAGAGGACCCGATAAAGGATTGAGTCGGTGTAAAAAGTGCAGGTGTATTTTATAAAAAGTATGGAAGAACTGGTCACAAGATAATCATCCATCGGCAGTTTTTTATTGGACTTGTTACAACAAATTGATTCCGCCAGCTTCTGCGGTCGCCACATTCATACAAAGGAGCCGCTTCCTCATACTCATCGATTACTCTATTTATATACAAAATACAGGACACAAAACATCATAATACAATGAAGGGATTATATATATATATATATATATATATATATATATATATATATATATATATATATATATATATATATATATATATATATATATATATATATATATATATATATATATATATATATATATATTACAATTTCTTTATTATGCATAAGTTTTTACATGATGATAGAACAATATATCTTTGGAAATAGACTTTAGTGTACATTGTGTACAAATAAATATTTTTACCTATAACTAACATGAGAATGTTTTATTTAAATTTGACATTAATAATTGTATTAAATTATAGAAAGAATGGAAAAAAATAAAAACCCATTTAAAAATTTGAATATTAATAAATAATAACAACGATAAAAGCAATATTAACAAAACAATTACAAAATATAATGCTTGAAAACTAAATAACAATTTGTTTGGGTAAAACCAAATTTGAGTTGAGTGGATTATTGAAAATTTTATTATATTTTTTTAAAAATAATATCAGTTTTGGAAGTTCATTGGTAAAATGAACTTTCGTTTCCTCGAGACATATTTGGTTTTATTTACATGTCTTATGATTGGGTTAGTCGGGAAGTTAGTCATTTTAGTGTAATGTTTTTTTACTCAAATCTGCGATATTTGCTTTGATCATTTTTAACTTAATGTCCTCGTGGACTTAAGATATAAATAATCCACTGTGGTCTCGTTATAATCTGTTGGCTAGTTACCGGGTAACAAAGGAGCCGATATTGTTGGTTAGAGTGACAATAATAATAGTAATATAATTTAGTATGGTAGAGGTAAACGAGCCGACGACACCTTTCCTTTGACGTCTCATAGTTTATTGGAAAAATCAAGAAGACCACCTGCGGCTGTACGGGTGGCCACTTACAAGCATTCTAATAATACTAACTTGTAGTGGTGATGACTTTTTTTACTACAACCGTGTAAATCGAGCATGTAATAGTGTAAAAGAGAACTGCTACTGTTCTCTATAAGACGCGTCAGAAAAAAAAACATAAGATTTAATTTGACTTTGGAATTAAAATGTGCTTAAGCTGCGAATGTGAAAAAAATTGTAAAAATTATTTTTTAATAAAATAACTACTTAAAATTATGATGAACTTAATAAATAACTATCTGGCTACATTATTAATATACTTTACTTTAAATCAAATAAGCAATTAGCAATGAAATCTTGAGGTAAATGTTTAAAAAGGCCGTCCACTTGTTACGAATTCTATGGAGCAATTCCGTAGGCAGATTGTATTTTACATTATGTTTATATAAAATAGAGATTTATTTAAATTGCAATCGTAGATCGTCCTTATTTATCAATGACAAGAGACAAAAAAGAACGGAATAAAAATATTTCAAAATATTCTTAAAAAAAACTCTTAAACCACAATTAATGTTAAAATGAAATGGATTTTCCAATAAGAAATTTAATTAAAATTATTTGAAAATAATACACATAGATTTTATTCCGACACCAAATTAAATAAAAAGTTTATATTTTGTATTAATTGAGTTTAACCATATAATAGTTTGGATTTACAATATGTATATTTTTTTACCTGATTTAAGATTTTTTATATGGAGTTTTAAAAATAAACCTAGTTTAAATAAATATTTTAACCGAAATAATAACAAGAAAAGGAATTAAAAAAACGTTGGTAATAAATCCTTGTTATATTTATAACAATATTTATTTATTAAAAAATCAATAGGTAAGAAGTAAATAAAGTTTATTGTAAAATTATACCTAATTCAAAAAAAAAAACCTTTTTTTAATAGTCTAGATATAAAATGTTTGTATATATCTGATAGTTATTATAAATCCATGTAATGAAATAACATTTACACAATCCTAAATATTTACACGACTGTAATTAATTTATATGTAACATGTGGTAAAAACTGTGATGCTATATAATATAACCAATTTTAATATTGAGTAATAAATCGTGGTGAATAACTTTTTCTTTAATCTATCTTTATTACCTATTTAAAAGAAATTTGGTGAAATTTTTGTAAGCAGAAGTATTATTCGAATGTACAAAATCACGACTGGTTGTTAAAGTTATTCAAATGCTCATTATATTCATACAATGGGTGATTTCTTCCAGACACGCCATTCAATTATTTGGCAAAAATAGATCCGTTAGCTTCTGAAAATAAATCCAATGCTTAAATCAAATGTCAAGACATATTATTCAGTATCACAATGGATTCTTCAGAGACACTCTTCAAAAGATCGTTGCCGCTGCAGGAAAATTGCATTATGAACTAAAAAATAAAATAATATAAAATTTTCGGCGAGAGTGAATATATGCATTATGTATTTATTTGATATGATGTTCTTTGTTTATTAAATATAGTTTATTTTATTAGTATTTCGTTGAAACAGTTACGAAAATACGCCAACAACTAACAAATGAATAGAGCTTTGTATCCGCCACAACAGATGGCTACGTGTTTCCGGTTCCGGTATATTTTCATAAATAAACTTTAATCCAAAATAAATAAACACGCTTAATATCAAACATCCTATTATTCAAAATTATACCCAATCCTCATTATGTCCAATATATTTATTATTTTAAGGAAGCAACCATTTAAAATATTAATTTAAGTGTTAAAATTAAATAAAATATTACAGATAATATTTGCCTGAACCTTTTTGTTTAACCATAAAAATATATAAAAATATTTAACTTTGACCGTTTTTTATTCCAATTTATGTTGTTAAACATCGTTAATTAAAGTGACTTTTTTAAAACTACGCACACATTCTTTATATCTTTTTTCATTCATTTTTTTCTAAATTTAACAGTGTTGCCATACGATACTAACATCACATACTCATTAATAATAACTGAAGATTCTCAAGGTGTAATAATAAATTATTTTATTATCAATGAATATTTTTTTTTAAATAAAAAAATAATTTGGCCCGTTATTTTCATGCATATTTTTCTAAAGATAAATAATAATATAATATAATATAACATGATACAAAAATAACTTTAGATTCTCAAACTGTTATTATTAATTATTTCTTTAAAATGATTGTATTGTAATTAAAGACAAAATAATGTATAAATTAAAATGTTCTTCAAAAAAAAACAAGTTTTATGTATTATTTTGATATTAAGCAAAAATGTTACTGTAACACACCCTTTACGTAAATTAATTCCCGTGTTGGAGTATGAAATTACTTTATTATTTATTATGATAAGGAAACGGCAAGTTCAAATCTAATGATTGTAATGTTAAAGTGGATCATTATTATCAGCATAAAAGTTGGCGAAAGTTTGTTTCCCTTTCCAATTTCAAATGGCAAAGTCTGTAAGAGAATGTTATTGTAGGGAGCTTTCACTGAATTAGTCGCCCTGAGGTCATCAGCTACTTCAGATAACAACACTAAAAACCTCACCCACCTGTACTCTCTTATACTATATCTTGATATTTACACTGAAATATTTGCTATCGTATATTCGTTTGGGCTGAAGGCTGCCAACAAAGTATATTTTAAGTTGATGATGTTGGTGGTTGTGTGGCGTAGAGAAAGACATGGCAGTTTGTAGGCTACACGTATACTTTATAGATGGGATAGTAAGCAATATTGGCGTGTTGGGAATAGAAGGCAAGTGTTGGTGTTGCAATGCGATAGAGTCCCTCAGGAATCCACCATGGTCCTGCCCTCTACACTATACTCCATTCACTTCCATCACAACACACGTACATCATTTGTCATTTGAACTATACGACTTACTCGTTGTCTCAGATACTATAAGCTCTTTCACAGTTTCAGGCTTCCCTCATAATATTCTTTGAAAGACTTGTGCATAACTTACTAATACTATTATTAGTGTCAATATTGGTGGTCATTCTTTCCAGCAAAACTGATCAACATAAATAAACTACAGGTAAATGTCATTTTACGCTACGATCCGATTTACCCTGACTACGCCGGTTGGTGCAAAAATATTAAAATTCGTGTAAATAACCTTTCAAAAAATCAATTCTTCTTTTATATAATACTACAGGTAATTCACGATTAAGGTGATAGATATTGATTCTAATAAGAACGTTAAAGACTATAGTCTATTATATTTTTATTCGTTTTACGCCGATATCTCTCGAAACGGAACCCCGGCGTATAAAGACGTTTACCTGTATTATTATTTTGTAATTTAAAGCCCAATTAGATATAATACATAAATATTCAGACAGGTATCCTACTCCAGAATTTAAGTACACGTGCACTGATGACTATAGTTTTTGGTGTACGTGTATGAATACAAATTTCATGGGTTATACAGGAGTGGCATTTCTGAGAAATAAACCCTAATAATCATATACTGTGTGCTTAAAAAAATTAAGTGTGTTAAATGAGAAGTAATCTTTGAAAGCGAAATACTGTTGACAATACCATACATATGTCTTGTTAGCTTAGTGGTAAGTGCACTTGGCCGATATCCGAAAGACGTAGGTTCAATTATCACTTCGTACAAATGAGAGACATTGGGTAGACCAGACATTGATTAGATACAATATGAAACAAAATACTTATTATTATTTTTGAATAAACAATGAAATTCCGCCAAAAATTTTACACTACCTTTTTAAATAATATATAATTGGTTGTTCAATCGTTGAACAGTGTATAGTGGAGAACGTATGAATGAACGTGTTTCACACACTGTACGACGCAAATTTCATACCTCCACTTTATGCTTTTCATCAACCATCAAATTACAACTTTGTTAGACTATTCCAGACAATTTAATATTTTTATATATTGAACAGTGAAATGAATTTTTCACGAGTATATTTTTGATAAATGTATTTTTTTTAATAATTATTTAATTAATAATTAATTCATCAATTCAATTTCAAAGCTGAATTAGTGTTCGATGAAGGGATTAATTGGTAATTCATTCATCTAAAACAAGTTTTTTTTTTCATGACGATAGAAAAAAATAATTTTCTCTCTACAAAGCAGTGGGTGGTTATTTACATTTAAAAATAAACTGTTTAAGTTGTATAAATAATATGGTACCAAAATTATTTTAATATTCAGTTGTGGCTGAGAATATTTTGAGTTTAAAGATGGATATAAATAATAAAATTTCAGTATTAAAGGCAATTAAAACGTCTGAGGATAATAATTTTGATGAGATAACTCCTTTGGGATTGCCTAAATTGGTATGGGAATGGTTTGCAGTCCTTCAGGATCTAAATTGCCCAAGTTTTATGACATCCAAACACACACAGGTCTCCTTTTATTATCAACGACCACAAAACAGGGAAATACCGTGTAATTTATATGACACATATGTTGTTTCACAATGAATTTAAATAAAAGGGAGAGGGTGTATGTTAACTGACTTCTTTAAGGAAAAGAGTATTATTAGGAAATAAAATAAAATAATTTTATTTTTTTAAATAAATAATATAATTTTATGTAGCTACAGATAATAGGAAGTGTTAAAATGTATTAGTTTCCATGCATATGTGTTTCAGATGGCAAATATTTCGTTGTATTCCCAGGATAGTTGTGGGTACTGGGCCAACGATAATGCCTAGTTTGCAATTATGGTAATCGTTTGTATTACAGTATTACAATTGTATAATAAAAGCTCGTCCATGAATACAACATAATATGCAATTAAACTAATATTATATTATGGTAAGAATAAAGTTTTTATAATAAAACGAAAACCTGGTTTCCGAAAAACACAATTATATATAAACGATATATAGGATCGGTTTCTTCAAATTGTTAGTAACCTAACTTGAGAGTCAAATGTCGGCAACTGCTGTATTTTTTTACAATAATTATAGTACAAAAAATATTAACCGATAACTCTCAATGTTCTAAACCATCTATTATCTATTTACTAAATATGTTTTATATATTTTTTTTATTATCTTTATATATATTGACAAGAATTGTTTAACATTATATTTATGATATTTTTTAAAAGAGATCCATGCAGACCAAATACATATAATAACATGAAAAAGTTCATCACTTTCTTTTAAGTAGATATCTCAAGCATTTTTAATTTCCTCAACGCATACATAATTTTTAAGCAGAATTGGTTAAACAATTTTATTGACTGAATATTCTAATTAGACTGAAGTTTCCGATCGATAAAAGAAAAAGATAAAACAGCAAATATTTGCGTTTCTTTATTGTGATATACAGGGTGGACTTGAAATAACTAATAATATTTTAGGGGGTAGTGGGGTATCGCAAATATAAGCGTTACGTCTATATTGTGTCTGTTATACGTAATTAATGATTTTTAATAAAAAAAAAAATCATTCAATATTTTTTTCACTTATATTTGCAATACCCTACCACCCCCTAAAATATTCTCAATTAATTCAAGTCCAACCTGTACATTAATAAATGTCGGAATATTTTGATACAAACACATTTTATATATTATAAATAAGCTTTTGATATAGATATAACATGGATTACAATTAGTTAAAATAAGAGCTAGTACACTGCATAATTAACTCACAAAATGTGAAGTATTTATGAATATTGAATTAAGTAATAGTATGTATTGTTTTTTTTATTATTAAGAGAACACTGTCGTCTGGAATAACAGAAAACCTACATCTCTGATGGAGCTTTCTTTGAGGAGGTATTTATACACACAACGTGTTAATTGTCTGTCGGTGATCTTAAATTTGAAAATGTGAACTTGATTATTCAAAACTGCTTTTCCATGATATTTATCCCCAAGAATATCAATATACTAAATTGCTTATTTATTTACATACCTCCCGAGGGTTTTGTGTTTTTTAAATTTTGTTTTTAGACATAACTTGTTAATTTTCTGTCGGTGATCTTAACTATTACTAGTTACACAGGTCACCGACAGAGCGGCTCTGCCCGAATAATCGCCTCAGTATTTTTACCTTACAATCCAGGAAATCAGAGTAAACCTGGATCAAGACGATAGATCGGGATTTTATTAATATTATTCCCGATCTCCCAGTCGTAATAACCGATCAAATCAATTGTAAAAATTCTTGACTTGAGTGGGATTCGAACCTATGACCACAGTATTAGTAGCCACGAGTCTTATCCTCTGAGCTATTACGCTGGTATTGTTAGATCAGTAATCGCACATTCCATTAAAAATCCTCCTCTAGTTAATAGAATCAAAATCTGTCAACTACACTTGAGGCGGGTAATGAGAATTTCCTTATTTTTTCATAATGATCTTAATTGTCGTCGGGCTAATTTACATAGAGAGAATGGTGATGCCGTGAATGCGGAGACATGGAGAGATCGTATTTTAGACAAGGGAAGAGAGCCGAGGGAAAAAGGCAGAACCCACCCACCCTGGTCCTTAGGGACACGGCCCGCAATCTCGACCACCCGCGACTCAATTAAACTTTAAGATGATATGCAAGCAGCTCCTTGCTCCAGGGGGACGACAACGACAACTATTTATGGCCTCGCAGACAAAAGGCACAGATAATCTTCAACCTGAAAGAATCACGATCACATCGCGCCTATGTGTACATACACGTACACGGCTATATTATATGAGGATACCAGTGCTATTAAATGTGGCATAAAGGCTTCAATGAGCCTTTAGCCGGTCTGATAAATTCACATCGAAATTTGATAGCAGGGACCGGATAAATCTGGCTGATGTTTCATGGAATATCACCTGAATGAGATGACCGCGATACCGGTACATACTACATACACCCTCATTCACCCTTTGGCCACAAGACACCTACAATCAGGGCTGTGTCAGTAATTTCAATATAATACCTAGCTACTTTTACAATTTTATTATTATGTATATAAATATACAAAATAAAAAAAAATATCAATTTGGAATTTTATAAACATGATTTATAACATTCTAAAGATATTGATGTTGATTGATTACGGACAACTACTATATATTACAATAAACAAATAATTTTCTAAAATTTACTATATGTATGTACATTTTTTTTCCTTTTAATAGGTCTTTTAATATCGTATATATTATGTGAGAAAAATTCGTAAAAAAATATTTTTATTGTTATTTTAATTTCATAATATTGAAGCAAATATGTTAGTAGCTCATTGAAAACTTTTGGCGTTTCAGTTTCATAAATTAAAAAAAATGTGTGTACTCTATACTTGGTCGAACCGCAAGATTTATAGCATATTGAGTATTACCAATCATAGACGTTTGCGGTAATGTGATTTCCCCCCATCGCGTACCAATATTTTTAATTAAAATAACCAAAAGTGTTCTAGCAATACCAGACCCGATTCTAAAAGTGATCACATTCTAACTGGGTGAACTCTTTTCCACCAATTCTGCCACTTACATGGCTTGTTTAGGAGCGATCTTATATAATAACATATAAATGACTGCTTCCTATACCTTTTTGTATTTTAATTGTATATAATACAGTGATTCATTTTTATATACTTTTTATACATTTTTGTTTTAAACCTTTTAAATAAAATTAATATGCAAATAAATAAATAGCATGATATATATATATATATATATATATATATATATATATATATATATATATATATATATATATATATATATATATATATATATATATATATATATATATATATATATATATATATATATATATATATATATTGTTAATTAATTGAAAATTAATTTCATTAATTACAAACACTTAATTCTAATTTGGTAATAATTTAAAATTCTAACTAAATAAATAAATTGCATACAAATGGTTTGTATTTTAAGGAACGCATGTCGTATATGAATGAATAAATATTGATAGTCGATGTTCGTCTCCCTGTTAGTACCTGTATATTATATCAATGTGTATGAAACTCATACAAAGTATTGTATGGTATTAATGTACAAAAGCAGGTCTGTATTCATATATTAATATGTATTGTATTATGTGGAGCACACGAATGGGTGGGGTGTGGGCTTGACGGTTCCTTCAATCGTCCATCCAAAGACAATAAAAACCATTCACAGCCCCCAGTGCCGTCAAGCCGTTTGTTTTCAATAGCTTTTTATATGAACAATCAATTGAGCACAAAATACAAAACATACCGCCCACACCCCTATAAAGGTTACCCGATATTTTTAAAATATCGTATCGGAAGCTGAAGGCTTTGTACTTGGAGCACCTTTGCTCGACTTCCCTTCTACGGGTGCTATTCAAAGGATTACCACCCTTACAAAAACAACCGCATGTCATGTCGATTTCAATTAACACTAATATATATTGCATATTTTTTATTTATTTATTTATTTATTTACGCTCCGAGGAGCTTTTTTTTATTTTGGAAAGGGTCATTTTGAGAGGGTTTTTTATACACAACAACGTGTTAATTGTCTGTTGGTGATCTTAACTATTACTAGTTACACAGGTCACCGTCTTAATAATCGCCTCAGTATTTACCTTACAATACAGAAAATCACAGTAAACCTGTATCGAGACGATCGATCGGGATTTTATTAATATTATTCCCGATCTCCCAGTCGTAATAACCGATCAAATCAATTTAAAAATTCTTGACTTGAGTGGGATTTGAACCCATGACCACAGTATTTGTAGCCACGCTTCTTATCCCCTGAGCTATTACGCTGGTTATTATACAATTTCTTCATTAAATATATTGTTTTGAAACAATATGATTAGTTGTTACAATATTAAGTTTATATACTAAGTCTCTTACTTATTTTAATGCCTAGTAGTTGTAGAGTACAATCAATTGGTAATTAAAATAATTCATACATCATTACATAATTTATGGGAAAAAATACAAGAAACCCATTAATGTATTTCATATATTATGAATGTAAAAAGGCTTTTTTTTTATTTTATTCATAATTACATGTGTTACATTTCAAATGTCAAAAAGCCTTTATAAATACATTAATAAAACATTTAAATTTTGTATGTAAAATAATAATTGAGAAATGATCCGAGTAAAGTTCCTATCATTATTAAAAAAATAGAAACTTTAATATTATTCATTATTGGATGGGTGATTAACACAAAAACGAATCTACAAAAAATCTGTTAATGATATGCAGCTTTAATCGCTCTTATTGGAAATACATTTTTTGTCTATATCAAAAGCTTATTAATATTTATGTAAAAATATTTCGTATATATTAATTATTAACGTGTTCATTGGATTAAACCATATCTTAATGTTTGTAGCAAAATAATTAAATATATTAGGTACAATGGCAATGAAAAATTGTTTTCCTCCCTTCTTACAAACTTTTTACTCGTAATAATATGTTTTTTTGTTGTTAATGCCCATCGCATTTCATAAGCACACATTTTTTATATATTTGCAGAGATTACAGTAGAACTAAGATAGTAAGAAAGTAGTCCCGGATTAGGCGGGAAAGTCCCGATTTTAGATAGTTAACGATATTCGAACATTGTTTCTATAAACACATTTTTCATTTATCACTTTACAGAGAATAAATCTCTCTCGTACTTTGAACATCTATAATACACAATAACAGGAAATGATTTAAATATATACAGGGTGAACTTGAATTAAGACAATGAGAATGAGAATATTTTAGGAAGTGTTAAGATAGCACAAGAATAAGTGAAAAAATATATTAATTTAATATTAAAAAATATATAATTAGTGCTTTTGGTATCGAGTTTGGGCCACTATTTTGGAATCAACTGTTTCTGTAAAGTACTGTAGCGACTCTCACGTGTGTATTGTGCCTGTTAAATACGTAATTAATTTCTAATAAAAAAAAATTCGCTTATATTCGCGATACCCTACCACCCCTTATTATATTCTCAGTTAATTCAAGTCCACCCTGTGTTTTGGACATATAAATATTACATACAAATTAAATCAAATCCATTAATATTATTAATGTTACTTCAACATTTGACAATATTAGCATTCATATTAATGTTTATAATAAATAAAATCATTTTTTTTCGCTTATGTTTGCTACCCATAACTCCCTAAAATATTCTCATTAAATTCAAGTCCATCCTGTATAAATGATAAAAAAAAGTTGGATGTTTTGATGAGAATCCATATTTTATATTTTTTGAGGATACAATATAAACATCACAATTACTTAAACATCTTCTAAAATATCTTATTTTATTTAAAAAGAACCATATTTGCACATATTTTTATTTTATTTGGGTGTATGTCGGTGCTACGCCAAAGCTACAATGGAGCTACGATTATGTGGTCAGCTTACTACGGCCGGTTAATTTTAAACACTTATGTTTATTTATCCTAAATAATATATAATTTGAAAGCTGATGAATAAAATATGTATAATTGTGTTAGTAGAAATGTGTAAAGGTCCTGTTTGATTTGATTGAAGCCTCTTTGTTTGTGGAGTAATTTTGTTTACGGGCGTTGTTATTGCAGCCGCGGGACTTGTGAAGGCTCTACAGGGAGAATACTGGCCCACCACCTCCACAACACACCCTTAAGACTACACACTCTCCTACTACATATTTGTTGCTTTTTAACAAGTAATACGCACACCCAGACAAAGCCGGCCTTCAAATAATAGAATTTTTAAGGGTCCCGAAAAAATAAGACCCTCCGAATCGCCCGGGACACATTCCAACATCCCCGTGTATACTTTTTCCATGCTTTTTTCCGCGGCTATTTCGAAACGCTCGCAATTAAGTTTTATACGTATGGATGCTTAATACTAAAGCCGCAGAAGTACTCATTTAAATTAAACAATCATCCCGCAGGAACGATATCTCAAACAAATAAGATAACACAACATTACTCAAATGCCTCATTTCCCACACACAATTTGTCATGGTTTCAATTGAATTTGTTAAAACAAAAACGTTTATCATTTAAAATATATTTAATTACGAGATGGTTTGTTTCAACTGTGGAGTACGGAGCTGATAATATTTATTTGCTATACAACCAATTTTTTTTTAATTGTTAATTTTATATCATAAGCAATAGCGAATATAAAAAATAATATTACTTTTTTTCAAACACATTCATATTTTAAACTGAAATGGATTTTTTTTAATAATGTTTAATAACAACCAATATCATCCATAATTGACAGCTTGGAGAAAGCAACAATTATAATATACTATGGTAATTTTAATTGAAATTTTCTGTTTGGCTTTTTAATAGGAAGGTTCTATTTTGAGAGATTTTGATCAGAAGAAGTTGACAACACTCATCACAATATTTAAATAGCGAGTCTCCCAATAAATACTATTTTTTGAGAATTGTCATTTATTATGAAATTAATTTAATATTATTATCATTAAAATATCTGTTTCGAAAATGTATTAATTGTAGTAAAATAATCATATAAAATATTTTTCTTCCATCTGATAATACTAATGGTTGATGGATCTGTACAAACAGACATACAACATACACACACGTTCAACAATTATATTATAGATAAAATTTTCAAAATCACAAAAACATACGACAAGGGTCCACTAACCCATCGATGTGTCTTGTAAAAATAAACGTTTTATTTACTAGATTATTCATTTATAAGCTAACTTCCTCTGTGAGCATTAAAACGTTTAGTTTAAAAATATATGATATAATTGTGCAATATTATAATGTGACAGTATAATATAATCTGTACAATGTTCAGTACTGTTTAATCGCTCTGGAGAGTTGTATGAATATTGTATTGTATACAAGAGGTATTCAGAGATACGACACTGTTGTGGGTGGCGGATTAATAAATTATTAAACTATTGAATTTAACTGTTATTCAATAATAAGAAAATAAAAAACACCTGTGTATTTATTGCCGTGATAATCGCATTAATAAGTCCCGTCTGGGATTTATGCCTAGAGTCAGAAGGAACGAATTTATGTGGTGTTCAGGAAACATCATTATAAGAAATAAATTGGACAGGGCGGAAGGATTAGCGGCACATCGGGAATTAAAAATCCGAGGGCGGCGGGCGGTGATTGGGTGGGCGGGCGCTACGCCCCCGGGGGCCTATACATGGTCAGAATGGGCCCCACAGCGATCGTAAGGATGCCGCCCCAGCCCACACAATAATTAGGGCTCTTTGTTTACACACCAACACTTTTATTTCAGACCTCCGTATTACCGCTGCAACTACATAACTCTCTCCAGACACATTACATACAATATCTTCCTGAAACTGTTTGCGATTAAATATAAATCACTCTGTCTTCACATTTATATTGACTGAAGACTGCTGCCTTATCATCACTGCGACTTGGGATTCCCCTTAATGCGCTAGTGTTACTGCAGCATGATACAATATTTTAAAATATACACATACAGAATGGACATGAATTATCTGAGAATATTTCAGGCGGTGGTAGCGTATCACAAATATAAGCGATTTTTTTTATTAAAAATATAAATTACGTATTTAACAGACAAAATACACACGAGGCATTCACTACTTAGTACTTAATAACTTAATACTGTAACAAAAACAGATGCTTCCAAGATGGCGGCCCAAACTCGATTCCAAAAGCACTATTAATACATTTTTTGATTTCTTAATTTTTAATTTATTAAAGTCAATTGAGGGAATGTTTATTTTTAAGAGTTTATGGTCAGGTGGTAATATAATTTATACAGGGTAGACATGAAATAACTAAAAAATAATCTTTTTCGGTATCGCAAATATAAGCGAAAAATATTGTTAAATATTTTTATTATAATTAAAAATATTTATGACTACTAATTACAGTTAATTAAAGACCACCATATAAGTATAAGAATGACACAATTGAGCATACGGAAAAATATTTCAAAGAAAATTTGTCACATATTTTATGTTCTACAAATTTGTATAATATCTTATTATTGAATTATTAGAGCTACAGAAACTAGATAATTGTGAATAATTGATTTTTATGACCTCGAATAACTTACGAAGCCTACGCGTGATTTTATGAGATTTTACACCAAAATAAAGGTTTATACAAGTTTACAGCTTGTTATCTCTAAATTCTGAGGTTTACCCCTAATATGATAAGGCTGAAATTTCAAATTAATTATTTTTTGGATATTATTCCTTTTTTGTAGATTTTTTGATGACTTTTGATACGACACGACAATATTTTAGTCGTTCTTTCACATAATTCAGCTTCCAATCTCACTTCTATTAGAAGTCAATTTAAATATTGCTAGAATCGGTGTACATTTCTAAAAACTATTAAGCTTCCAGAAGAACCGAGGAAATGAATCAAATAAAAGAGTGTGTGTGATTGGCTTTTTAATTTTTTAAATAATGTTATGACCATCAATTCCCAAAATCGACGACGTAGTTTTAACAAAGAAATTATCATAATCTTGATTTATCATCTAAAAAATATTTATCATTTTTCAATAGCTTATTATATCTAATTTGTGTTAATTATGTGTATGAACGCAATCTGGAAATAAAACGGTTGCATCTAAAAATTACACTACAGTAAACAGGCGGTCTGGGAGTATTTCGCTTGCAGTTAAATTAACTACAAATAATAGTAGAGGACATTGCTTAAAATTACCATGTCCAAGACAACTAGCAACGAGACCTTAATTGCCTTCAACTACCCTACGATAACTGCATGAATCTCTACATTATAAATACAATTTAAACTAGTTTTATGATGTTAAGATTTTATTCCTTCACATGATTGAAGTAACTAAAAAATTTAATTCTGAATACTGCATGGGAATATTTTCAATGAAAATTTATCTTCTAATGAACTTTGACCGGCAACTTTGCATTAAATAAATAAATAATGGCATGAACATAGAAGGGGTTGGAATCAAATTCTGAAGTTGTCAAAGATGGGTGAAATAGTGTAGAAGTTTCTGTGAAATACGATCGGAAGGGAGGCAAAAATAATATTATTATTTACAACTGCAGCCGAGGGTGGAAACTCAAAAAAAGATGCATTTAAAACAATTCAAAATAAGTTAAAATGAATCATTTCCCAGTCAATAAAAATCCACCATTACATGGCTTGGATTGTGGTAATTATTTCATTTATATAACAAACTTTAAAATCTCATTTGTTTTTTATTTATAATATTGTATTCTGCATTTTTTATAACAGTATTGGAGTATGTTTGTATTTATTGCCTAATTACTGAGCATATAAATTCATTATACTATTTATTTTTAAAAAAATATATAGAAAAGTAGAAGACGTATTAGCGGTGAAAATATGTTATTTTATTCTATTCATTCCTTTTGTTTGGATTGATATTTTCCCTTTATTTGGAGAAGATTCTACGGATCTTTCAATAGTAAGGTTTTTGAAAGTACAGTTAGTAAACATGACTATATAATTTATTAGTAATAAATAAGTAGTTTTATGAAATTTCTAAAGGTTGAAATTTGGTATGAAAGAGCTTTAATTTGAAATGAAAAACTTCTACGCTTAATTGAATCACGCAAAAAATATTATTATTTAATATACTTTGGTTCACGTTTATTTGGTACCTCAAAAATAATAAATGAGCATTTAAAAGTTTAGGTGAAAAATATTTGTAATCTCGACTGTAGACACTTGATCATATAAATATTTGAAATGATATTTTCACCCAAACGACGCCATTAAAACGTGGCCAAGTTGAATTCCACTGTGGATAGTAAAAGTGTACAACGACAGTATCAAAAGCCCTGCCATACTTTACCGTCCCATAAGACTACATTTTATGACGTCTTATTTGATCAATCATTTTTATAATATAATTATTGATTAATATGTGCCGATAAGAACGAGTGTGTGGAACAACGACACATCCGGGACTAAACCAATCTCAAAGCAGGCAAACCACAATGTTTTTGTTGCCCCAGTGAATAGTTCATGAATGTGGAAAGAGTCTGATCCTGGACAATGATTCCCTTATTATTCCACACTATCATCCCAAGTTTCGTCTCAAGAGCCACCATGAGACACTCACTACAAACCAACTCTATCAATAATAAAAAACCACTACGCATTTTTATAAATGGATATATTTTGTAACACGAACCAAATTTGATTTTTTTAACAAAGGAGGCAATGTGCCGTATTCAATATAATAATGTAATGTGAGTGTGTGCGTGCGGTGCGTATGCGTGTACACCAATACATACTATCATATATGCTCACTCACTAACACACTCTTATTACACTATTATAATGAATACGGAATCCATATTCTATAAAATAGCATCATAATATAAATATAAACGATAGAACATACCTACTGCAAATGACGTGTTAAAGTAAATATTTTCTTTTTTGTAGATTTTTTTATTTTACAAATTTATGTACTACTCAAATTAAATGGTTATTTTTTAATGGATTTATTAAAGATAACTAAGACAATTTACAAATCTGACAATCATCAGACTTGTGATTTGTCTTTGCATTCATTGCGAATAATTGAATGTCTCATAATCAAACGCTCCCAAATCCATTTTTTTAATGTTGGATTATAACGGATTCCCTTAAATTATGTTATAATATTTTACCATCAAAATTTCGTATATTAGAATGATGATTTCAAAGAAAACGATTTTTTTCTGCTTTTACTAGATTTAGGAGCTTCTAATTCTGGGCCCTTCAGTTGAAAAAAATTATAACAAAATGCATCAATATTAAAGGATTTATTTAGGATAAATATTTTTTTATATGTTCGTCACAAATTAATTAGAATAAAGTAACAGTGTTGCCAGATTAGAATATTTCAAACAGGGAGAGTCGTATATTTGCAATGGTTATTTAAGGCATGTCTAGGTGTAAGTATGTAAGACACGTGCACTGTCTGAATTTCCACGTGTGATGCACTTTACTTAGATAAGACAGTTTAGTTAGGGGATACAAGTACCAAATTAAATTAATCTCATCCACTACAAATTGGAAATTGGATACGTTTAAGCCCAAATTTATATATAATACATGCTAAACTGATTAGAATGGTAATAATGGACATACATAAATACATAAAGGAAAAAATATAGTCTTATTTATAATTGTCTATTACCAAAATTAATCATTTTGTTTTTTTAAAAAACCCATTATATGACGATTATTTTATTGAAATTTACATATAAGAAATTACATTGAGATTTTTCTAAGGCTTTAATATAAAATGGATACAATACATTTTTATTATATTTTAGTTTGTAGTTTAATAGCAATGGGATCTTAATGAATGAATATTCACAATTTTAATTCTGAATTGTTTTCTTGAAAGATCTGAAGTCCCCTTAACGAAATCCCCAAATATGTAATTATTTTGTTTTAAAATAAACATTCATATACTTTTGTTTTCATTTATAAGCCATTATTTTTACTTTTCGTGGTAATACGCAATTATTGATTTAAGAAGTCAATCAATTGAATTATTTAAATGACAAACGGTATTTGAAACCCCAAATCATCCCCCTTGAATTATGTGTCGTATGATAGAACAGTTGCTGTCTACACAAGAAAGCACCTCATATATTATTCAGCAGATTCCCTGTTTTTCTCCAGCTCTAATTCTCATAAGTACACAGAGGATTTATTCAAGATTCGGCAGATTCTCGCCCTCCCCTCGCTTTATGGCCGTATTCATAATTGAAGACGGCAGATGCATTTTTAAGTGGGCGGCAATGATCACCTCTAATAAGGGCGGAGGGTTGTAAAAAAGTTGTGGTTTGCTCGTAAACTCTCACCATCTGATGATACACTCCGACTCCGAGCTGAGTAATCTTCAAGAATGTCCAATCATAAAGCTTCCACGGGTCAAACTATTTCAGAGGTGTCACCAGCTCTAAATATTTTATATCCGCATCAAACGGAATATAAAAAAATAAAATAACTACCCACTCCGTACACTCAATACCGCAAATTAAAAAATATAGGTATTAATTGTTGGGTTCGAGGGATATGGGGCTGTGGTCATGGGTTCAAATGTCAAGTCATTTTTTTTTAATTGATCGGTTATTACGATTGGGAGATCGGGAATAATATTAATATTAATATTAATATTAATATTAATATTAATATTAATATTAAAACCTCAATCGATCGTCTTAATCCAGTTTTAATCTGATTTCCTGGATTGTAAGGTAAATAAATACTGAGGCGATTATTCAGTCGATCAATTTATGATCTGTGTTAATGTAATTGAAAAATATTGTAAATCAACAACAGGTAAATTCGATAATAAATCGACACAATATTGTGTCTAAAAACCAATTAATATCGAAGAATTTGTAATATTTTTAGGTGATCGGGCATTGAAGTCGGGCATAGTTGTGTGCCTAAGAAGACTTGTAAAAACCATCTAAAAATAAATATATATTATATATACGCCCCGAGGGACCTTTTGAAGCTTTTTTACATATTAAAAAAAGTCGGGAAGAGCCGCTCTATCGGTGACCTGGGTAATTAGTAATAGTTAAAATCACCGACAGAAAATTAACAGGTTATGTCTAAAAACGTACCGTGACGCCTTCCCTATTGACGGGAGTCCCTTTATAAGGGGTTGGCCAGGCCACCTTGGCCTTTACGGGAGAATATAGTAGAGATGGTTTCCCAGGCCACCACACAGCAATGAGTACTTAAGATCTAGTTTGCTAAGCTAGATCTACCAAGTGACTCTGGTGCCGTGAATCGAGCCCGGGAGTCTTCACTCACGAATCCGTTACACTAACCACTAGGCCACAAAATGTCTAAAAACAAATTTTAAAAAACACAAAACCCTCGGGAGGTATATAAATAAATAAGCAATTTAGTATATTGATATTCTTGGGGATAAATATCATGGAAAAGCAGTTTTGAATAATCAAGTTCAAATTTTCAAATTTAATAAATGTATCGAGCGAATTCAGCGGCGATGAATTAAATCCTATTATAACAGTTATTTTATTTCACAAACTATCTTGTAAAAGACTTGGATCAGATCTGTTACGCCAATAATCATTTTTCGCGATGCTTTTTTTAATTTTCCAGTTAATTTACCTAATTGAATATACTCTTCGTGGAGAATTCATAAAAGAAATCCATTACTGACGCGAGTTGAGTGTTTCCTCGTATAAAATGGAATAATCAGTATGAATGAAAAGTAGGGTTTTTACGATTGACGTAAAGATTTCCACGTGCTCTCATTCACAGGTCGGTCACGTTCCGTGTGAATATTTGACGTATCAAAACGGACATTTATAATAAATAAACCCTATTCTCTAAGAGACACTAAAATAACACTTCACAAATTAATATCGTTAAATTTTGCCAACAAATCAAAACATTTTATTACACGGCAAGTCGAAGTCGTCACCTGAAGCTGTAAACTTTTGCTTAAAAACTTTACCACCCGCAGCACTAAAAGTTTCGTATACTGAATTTATTTTTAAAATATATATGTATTTACAATGCATCAACAATTGACAGGATGATATTTCACGTCCCTTTCCTAATTATCTGTGGTGCAATTAAATGGTGAATAATGAACGAGAGAGTTCAGAATCACCCTCTTTTATTTGTATACAAGTCCCACCTAAATACCATTATACTAAATAATTCAAACACTTGATTACTTTTCCCTTTACGATTCTGCACATTTAATTGTTTGATTTTGATTGAATGCAAAAAAAATACATATTTACGTTCATGAATATGCCTAAAAATTATATATTATCTATTTACACATTTGCTATTTCCCCATTCTTTTAAATATATTCTAATGCCAAGTTTATCACATAACATATAACTTTACGGTGTGACCACTCAAGGTCGTTCTTTTTTAAATTATTATTAGTAATGATACTTATGCTTCACTTAAATATGGTATATGTAGTCATTTTGTATAAAGGTATTTTATAATTTACACATCTACAACAAAAAAACTGTTTTTCCATTGCTCATTATAATTTCGATCATCTTTAGTTTATTAATTTATTAAAATTGAACCGTAACAATAATCGATGTATTTTCAAATAACTTAAAATTAAGTTAAATCTCTAATAGTACATCTTAAATAGAATTTCAAGAAAATCATTCAATAAAAAGCCACATTAACGTAAAAAAATCCACATAGATTATATTCATCGGATAGTTAAATACTTTTATGTTGCTCGTCCAGATTTCAATTTTCTGGATTAAATCATCATATTAAAAACGTCATCTTAAATGCTTCATATGTATGAAATTTAATAAAATATATTTAATTGACAATGGTTTATGGACTTGAAGAGTTGAATGTGTTTACGAGATGGATAGGAAAATCGACGGCATTAATCCCAGGGCCGTCTGGTGGTTTTTATTTCTCCTGAAAAAAACAGTGAAAGGAGTCTCACGAGACGAATAATGCAAGTTTCGACGAACAAAAACACTCTTAGAGCAAACATCAAGAAACTGTTTTAAAGTCCGACATTATTTCGTGTCTAAAGTTAACGACCGGACCGATCCCGTCCAGCCTTGCAAGCGGCTTGGCTATTTTCCCATAGCGCTTAAGATATAAATAAATATATCTATTTATTGTACATCTAATTTTATATTTAAAAAATAATCAATTATTGATGAGTTTGTTCAAAAATTAGACAAAGCAGCGTATTTAAAAGTTCAAATCTACAAATTAGTCTAAAACTTCATGTTTTACAGTATTTGTAAGTAAGCATTTATTAGAGTAAAATAGAATTTAATTTATTATAATTAAAACTTACCAGAATCTGTGCTGTCCATTGTTGTGTCATTATAGTCTTCTGCATCTGTAAAATTAAATATTATTATAGAAAAAAATCTGTTTTGTTTATAAATATTTAAGCTATTTGTAATCTAATATTTCTTTAAATTTAAAAATAATAAACTTTAAAGAAACATAATATTTTTGTGTAATTATTTATTTTTCATCCATTATTTTGATGTATAAATTTATTATTATGTGTAATATATAAAACCAATACATTTATATAAAAATATCCCATAAAACTTATTGCATAAACCCGCAAAAGAGTATATTGCCTTTATCAATCCAAAAGTCTTTTTTTTTTTTTTTTTTTTTTTATTTAAATTATCTTCTTTCACTACTTGATAGAAGTCACTGATATTCAAATCCAAAAATCCAAAAATTTGAATCCAAAAGTCGTTTTTGCTTGTTATTTTTTTTGTTGAAAATTCGAAACATTACAGTTTAATTTGTTCAATTTTAAACTTAAATCTTAAATATGATATTATATAATATTAAAGAATTGCTCCGTCATATAATGAATGATATATTTACATTATTATTGAACAATTTTCAGCATCTAGTTATTGTTGCGATTATACATATTTATATTTGTACTTTTTTGTACATTTGTCTTAAAAAACGTATTTTTCAAACGAATACTCTTATTTATTAAAAATTTGCAATGGACATATAAGATTGTAATGATAGAGATGAGAAGACCACCCCTTGGGATAGTTGGTGTTAGGGCAGTTGAGCAGGAATCCCTTCCGAAGTGAGGTGGTGTAAGACGCCCAAGGGTGTCAGTAACGGCGATCAAACTGCCCCTAACTGAATTCAACCCCCAACCCTTATACTATACATTTGTGTCTTGTCCTCCTGTCATCCATCCATCCCTGTCCGCAATTTAAAAATGGCCAACGACAATCAAATTCACCCAATCGCCTACAACTTCCGCCGGTCACATTCTCATAGAAGGGAAAAATTTCCTCCCCCAAATAGGGATAATATGCAGGAATGCAAATCCCATCGTAATACATATTCTTTTGGAAAATAAAAAAATAATTCCTTTTGGCACATTATCATCTTAAAATATGGTTTCTCCACATTCTCTCAATAATTGTGATTATTAAAATAATGTTATAGTCAACATACCAAAAAATACAGAAATAACTGAATTTGACGAATTATCAATGGTCGAGATGACAATTTTATAAATCTTTAATTCAAATTATCAATGCAAATAATTATATAAATTAATAGCAGGTTATATATTAGGAGTTTGTGTCGATTACGAGTATGTGATATAGTGCAAAAAGCGGTCGGATGTTTACTATTGTGTGGGGGCGGCATGGGTGGCGTAGCCCCGCGGGGGCGTTGCCTCCCTCACAATGGGTTTATTGGGAGACGCGCCACTGTCATAAAATATAAATTTTATTTTCTAATGTGGCCCCAGAGGATTGTCAAATGTTTTGGCGTGTAAGTGTGTGCAGAGTTCTCTTTCCTCTCAGACGTCAAATATTTTCACCATACATTCGATAACATTTTGTTTATATCTGATCTGGGACTGAACATATCCAAGATATCATTGTTTGAATCCACATCAATAAACACCGTTGAATTCATATTATTATAGCAAAAAAAAAAAAAACAACTATAAAAATCTACTTTGAATCTCTGTCTAATGTTTTTAATTATTTCGAAACGAAACTCTCTTCTTCTTATATCAGTTCTTTTGCGAATCCTTACAGATAATAAATTTTCACAAAGATTCTCTTACACGCGTTTTCTATTCAATCCTATTTCTTGCCGCATTTTTTCAAATATTGAGATTATTAATGAAATAAGATAGATGTATATACATCCATCCATATGGAAGCCTACATTTTTCATTAGTTAGACTTTGAATTGACAAATAATTGTATATAATAAACCTTAAAACCGGCTTCTTCAACAATAGTAATACAGAAAAATAAATTATAGACAATTTGAATTATTTATGCATTTTTTTCAATACTTGTTTATTGCTTAAACACCATTTGGTACAAGTTAAATCTTTGGCAGTAACAATTGACCATATCAAGCTGCTGTAGTCAATAAAGAAAAATAATAATTTCGTTCTAGTGATATATAATATTTTGTTGAAAAATATTGCACAGTAAAATAATATGTTAAATAAACTTATGTTATCTTATCGATAGAGCTAGACTTGTTAATCTAATGAGTCTTGATGAGATCAGGTGTGTTCCATTCTACGATATTAGAAGATATAACAGAGTAAGCAGGGACACATTTGGTATACTGGTTCACCCTTGGGCTATTCAGGTCTCCGGGGTCTCCATTATAAGGAGCCTCCACTGGGGTGGCATGTACTCATTGCCCAAAAACCTTAAATCTATATACCTGGCTAACCAATTTAATAAATTAGATCGACCGGGGGTGGATGTTAAATTAAATAGAGTATGGGCTTATAATTAGACTGCACATCGCTTAATTTTTAATACAGCCTAAATGGGAGTAGAAGTATTGTAAAGTGGTTCAGTGTTATAGAAAGCATAATCAAGGCAAGTAAGGGAAGAAGCCATGTGGGACAGTAATCTGACATGAGAAGCCACCCTCACCTGGGGTAGTTTGCGACATCCACTATATGACGAGCCATTTCAAGAATTATACCCACACTCTTTACACACACTGATCTCTAAGCAACAATTATACTGTATGAGAATTATTGCTGTGTCCCGTATGAGAAATATGAATAATTCATACGTATGACTATTTAATATTCATATACAATTCACACAATTCATAAAACATTTCAATAAAGGTTATTTTTTATATTTAGTCCTGCTTACACTAAAATATATGCAGGTCGAAAGCCCCGATACAATAATGTTTTTTCTGGTTAACCGCTTAATCATTCAGACATGTATTCATTTAATTAAATATAAACGCTCATGAGAGATTTTTATATAGTAGACAAAAAAACGGCATAAAATAAAAATATTGTGGAAATAAGAAAAATGAAAGTATTGTATTATTATAAAAATATATAAAGAAGAGAGAAATTAATTTAAGTGTAAGAGATAATTATTTATATGTTTCTATATACGGTCGCTCCATCACAAGCCTTGCAGGTGGCAGAATTGGTGGAAAAGTTATCACCCAAGTTGTTGTAATCTATTCAAAGAAAACACTGTGGACAGAGTGGAAAATTTAGACGGGAGTTTAGTTTGGGGAGATGTTATTTCTATAATTAATCACTGTTATAATTTGTATTATATATAAGTGTATTTAAAATCCATATAAAAATAAGTAATGATATATATCAATGAAAAATATAAAAAATGTTATTTAACTAATTTGTGATAGAAAATTAAAATAATAGATTTTTATCTTTATTCATCTGTGAGGAAAAAATTCTGAAAGTTAAAAGTATACCAGTTTCCAGAAGTAGAGCACTTGCCCCTATACATTAAAAAAATCTTTAGCGGGCGTTTTAATCAAAATAAATTTTTTATACTGTATCCAATCAGATAATATAGAAAGTTTTTTGAAACAAGATTATTGGCTGTTTTAATATCCAGAGTATTGAATAACAAAACAAGAGTGTGGTGGATGTTTTATTTGTAAATCATGCATTTGCATAATATGTTGAATATCCATGGGAATATTGATGGTGCGATATCAAATATGATCGGGTTTCACCTGCCAGAGAAAATATAATATGTTCATTAGGGTCTCTGTGAAAGGGGATAAGACGTAGTAGCAGTGGGTGGTGATAGTACTTGTCTCTCAAGGGGGCGGAGGCCGAGGACAGTGGCGGTAATGAGCCCCCGAGGGACAGGGTGCCGCAAAGGAGTCTCTAATACCATCATCACTGGACACCATCACCATATGACCGACACAATACACCATAACCATACAAACACAACATTATGTCAATACATTTCGGCTTAAATACACTTTAAAAAAATGTATGTAAAAAGGCAATTTAATAATATTATATATATATATATATATATATATATATATATATATATATATATATATATATATATATATATATATATTGACGCACTACTCCCTTTCGGGGTTGGCCCGGTCTGTTGCTGCACTCAGATTTATAAATTCACAATCCTTCTCCATTCATTCCTGTTCTTGCATATCTCCCATGCTTCCTCTAGATTCATTATTCTATTCATACATTTCTTATTCTTCTTTTTATTCTTGGTGCTAATATTATTGGACACATATTGAAATCACTACTATAATCATCCCCATTTAAATACAAATAATTATTTTATTCAACAATCATAATATGAATAAACTTCTAGATGTAAATAAAGAGCTTCTTCTGATGGAAAAACTAGTTAAACAATTTCAAGCGTTAAATTTAAATAGCAAAGTAATTCATACAGGATGGACTAACTGAGAATATTATTCAGGGTAAAGGGTCATATTAATTAAAAATATTAATAGTGCTTTTGAAATCAAGATTGAGCCACTGTCTTAGATTCAGTTGTTTCTGTGAAGTACTCAGTATTGACTATCATGTGTTCATTGTGTCTGTTAAATACTTTACCCCTTAAAATATCCTCTATTAGTTCAAGTCCACCCTGTATACAGATTAAAAAACGAGTCTATCCTCCTAAATAAAATTTTACATACAGTTTTATAATAATAAAATTATAATACCAAATTAATAATAAAACAAAATATAAGAGATGTATACTGATTATCATACAGTTAATGTGTATTCTAAATAATATAATCCAAATAGGCCTTAGGATTTATTTATATGCCCAATTCAAATCAATCATATTGTGGTTTAGTTTGTATTTAGAATAAATTAGGAGATAATATTCCGTTCAGAATTTGATTCAGGAATGATATAATTTTTCGCTCGCCTCCTGGGATTGTGTTTTATTTGTAATTCAAGGGTGGGTGGTTATCAACTTATTTATCTTAATTATGATCCGGTGCCATGGGAGTGACAATTCTCGTACTGGTGCTCTTGGCGACCATCACCTGGTGGTTGCTTGCTGAAAGGGTTCATTCCTGAAGGCATACAGATTTTCAGGGATCGTAAGCGATTGATCCCACAGGATGTACTGCCATTGCTAACCTCACTACTAACCGACACACTTATGTATAATATAATTCAGACCAATGCCAATTACCATGTCCTTGAGACTATATCAGGTAACATTACATTACTACTCAGAAATTACTCTTGAATGGATTTAATTATTTTTAAAGTTGATTTAAGCATTGAAATTATTGTTTAATTAGCAAGTTATGTGATAAAATATTTAATATTCTTATAAATATCAATATATATTCATTAAAACATACCCTTCAATAACCCATTTCAATACAATTTATAATATTTTTTTAGCTGATATATAATAATTTGGGCTTACTATTTTCGTTAAATACTTTATATATTATTTGTTTTAGTTACAAGGATTTAACAATATAAGTTTATGAGTTAATATGTGCTGTGATGTTAATGGGTATTTTTTTTCAAATATCAAATAAAAATGATATTAAAATTCTCATGTTATTTATAGGTAAAAAGATTTACATATTCTATACATCTATTTCATAAGATGTTTATATTATCAAACAATGTAAAATTCAAATATAATAAAGAAATTTTAAAAATTATATGTTCTGTGATAGTGGAAGTTTTTTTTTACAATTCATTTAATTTAACTGAGCTTCATTGAAAAACTGTAAAAATTATATATGACTAAATTATGTGACTATAGATTTGATCTATGAATTTTACAGCACTTTTTTAACATTCACCTCAATGTCTAATCGTTTAATATTTTAGGAAAATATATTTAAAATATAACAAGGCACTGTTTTTTGTTATTTATTTATTGAAGGTAGCTACAGATTCCAAAATTGTAATTCTCTATTGTTTGTAATTTTTTGAGAATTTTATTAAATAACTACCAATAGTATTGTTTCAGTATATTAGTACCAATTTCATGCATTAACACTATACTATACTAGATTTGCAAAATCATTAATATATTTATATGAAACAAAAATGTTTTTTTGAGCGGTTTTGCCACTAATAAATATATATATATATATATATATATATATATATATATATATATATATATATATATATATATATATTATTAAGAGAACACAGTAGTCTGGAATACCAGAGAACCTACATCTCTGATGGAGTTTTCTTTGAGGAGGTTTTTATACACACAACGTGTTAATTGTCTGTCGGTGATCTTAACTATTACTAGTTACACAGGTCACCAACAGAGCGGCTCTGACCGACTTAATAATCGCCTCAGTATTTACCTTACAATCCAGGAAATCACAGTAAACCTGGATCAAGACGATCGATCGGGATTTTAATAATATTATTCCCGATCTCCCAGTCGTAATAACCGATCAAATCAATTTAAAAATTCTTGACTTGAGTGTAATTCGAACCTATGACCACAGTATTAGTAACCACGCGTCTTATCCCCTGACCTATCACGCTGGTTATATAGCGTTTATTTATTTTATTTTTTTTATAAAGTAGGTATCATCAAAACTATGTTAGTATTAAATTCCCAAAGCGGATGTATAGTGGATAAAATGTCTTTGTATGGCAATTCGTAAGCATTGAAGTTTCTTTGAACGTTATACATTTTCACTCGGCTGAAAGTTTCATTCCGTCGATTGATGTTCCCTGCGAGAGGGCTCGTTCCATTATAAACACTAGTAGATTATATGAAGGGGGCGGTGGTGTGTTGTATGTGCAAGTGAAGGCTTGGCTTACACCTGGGGGTGTCATATAGCTGTTGGCGAGGCCCTGAAATTCTTAATATTTTTTCAATACAGCAGACCCTTGGGAGCATTTTGCCTCGACGACTTCTCGCCTCAGCTCCGACACACCACTAACTTACCTTATTTGCGCCATGTTACACCACCCCCAGCCACCCCCGTCACCCCCCATCCACACACACACACTCCTGGATTAACACACAATTGGTAAATCAGCATGCATTCAACAACAACAATTAAAAAATAAAGATCTTAATACTAAAAGGTCTCAAAAAGAGTTTGAAATGAAATCGTCATGTAATTTTATAAAATGAAGAGTTGAGTTAGAATCCAAGTGAATATAATGCAATCGTAAGTATGTGGTAGTAATATAGTAGCTGTTTATTGGGCACAATAATTTTCGTGCCCATTGCATTCTTATAGAAGAATTCGATCAATAATAAAAAGGACTTCAAGATCACTATAATTTCTTGAATTGTATGGTGAATTCTGTGGTCATGGGATCAAATCCCGCTCAAGTCAAAAAAAAAAATCTTTGATCGGTTATTATGACTGGCAGATCGTGAATAATATTAATAAAATCCCAATCGATCGTCTTTATCCAGTTTTGATCTGATTTCCTGGATTGTGAGGTAAATAAATACTGAGGCGATTATTAAGTAGCCCTATTTCTGAACTGTGTAATTGTAATAGAGAAATATTGTATATCAACAAGACGTAATTCGATGAATGAATTAACACAATATTGTGTCTAAAAACCAATTAATATCGAAAAATATGTAATATTTTCGGGCATTGAAGTCGGGCAGAGTTATTTTCTAGTAGTAGTCAATGAATTAGTTGTTTTGTCTGAAAAACAAAATTTATAAAAGGCTTCACGTATTAAAACAGGATCATCCCAAATAACAATCAAAAATCATAAAGTCATACCAATCATATGTATCATGAAAGTATTATACCCTTAGTCACTGTTCTGGTATATACATAATATGAATAGGTACCTACCGACTTGAAGATTATTTTAGTTGTAAAATTAATCTGATAATGGTGATAAGAAGTGTTGCATCGCATCGGATAGTATGTATAATATAAATGAGAGTCAGTGAGCGGTTAAGCTGTCGACCTTTCTCTGAAGTTTCAGACTTCAAGGCATAAGTAATTCACGGCCAGCAATCGGGCTAATGAGCTGTCAGACCAATACACTTTGCTATGCTTTACCCTTTTGTCTACCTTACAATCTGCACCAATAAGACACCTCATTTCCAACACCGAATCTTAATTATAAATTACTGAAGTCACTCGCGCGACAAACGAATAAACACTAATAATTTACATCTCACAAGTCCCATTGGGGGGAAGCAAAACTTCACAATGTGATAATAAGAAGTAGTATATTTGTTTTCCTAGGAAAATCACACTCTTTAAAGAGGACAAATGCACCCGAATCGCTACTTTAATTTTATAATTAATTGACTTCCTTAAAATAAAAAGCTCCCAAATGGATTTTAGATCGACTGGATCAACTGGAGTTAGATCGAGTAAAAATCATTATAATTTTTTTGGCATTAATATTACATTAATGAATTAAGTTTAATAAAAAAAATATTGTTATTACAATTTTCAAAAAAAAAAATTTGAATACCAAATGAAGAATTTCCGAAACTTTGAAAATAAACTGGTATATTTTTTAAGAATTGCCTACAATACTCATTGTTTTTTTTTTAATTTTAATCAAAATTTTTAATAACCATGTAGGACGATAAAAAAGTGAAAAATTATAAATAATAAACTCATATACATTTAAAAAAAATGGATTCGAGCGATTTTAAAACTAATCTTGTACAACTTTTGCTTAATAATTATTAATTAACTATTATTGTTATTTCTTACCAAGCAACTAGAATAATAAAAAATGAATTAATTTAAAATTTTAACATATCTTGAATATTTTCACCAACACAATCACATTCACACATAGTTCTTTTTGAAGTAGAGTAACTTGAAGTTAATTTAAAATCTGTAAACAGTTAAACAGTAAAATATTGATAAGATAGGATTCAATATTAATAAATTTAATAATATCAAAGAAATAATTTGATGCATTTTTTATACATTTATTCAATTGAGGGACCTCCTCCTAAACCTACATAGTTCGAATCAAATCGATTAATAGCAGAAAAACGCACAATTTGAGGATTTTACTATTTGGCTTGAGAGTTCAGTTCTTTTCAATATTTAAGAAAAATAATACTATAAATATAGTTTGTTTGTAGGTGTGTTGAAGGCGGAAAGACGGCGAGGCGAGGCGCGGCGCAAGGTCTATTTCCAACGTGGCAGGGGTGTAATTTAAGGTGAAAAACATAGATTGTGCATGTGTAAAGTTTAGTCTGGCGAATATAGAGTATAGAATGGTAGTAGGTGGTAGGATATTAAATATTTCCCGCGAGATGGCCGCCGCCAAGACCGTTGCAGATTTCCCGCGGGCCAACGTTAATTTTCTGCCGCCTTGAGCATAGTGCTCCCCGGAGTATCACTACCTTCGCGCAGGTATTCAAACCTGAGCTCTTATTACCGGACAACCGACCTAGCGAGACCCACTTTCATATTTTATTATAGACCAGACAACAAATAACAAACTAACCTGTCTAAAAAGACACAAATTCTATATTGTACATAAATATATCGAACCAAACTTTTCAATAACGTGGGACAATCACCTGCAATTTTAATGCGATACAACACAACCTAAAAAAATCTTGTACATGGCCTATTTATCATATAATCCATACGCACATTTATATATAAACTTGTCATATTTTATTATTAAAACTTACAGAATTGTCTTCAAAACAATGTCTTCTGGTTAAATTCTTTCAAAAACTGCAATTTAATACACATTGAAGAAAAATACAAGTAGTATATATTTTTAAATAACGTATATCGCTACTCACGTTCAGGGTTGACCCGGTCCGTTGCGATACTTTCAAACAATAATTTTATTGTGTGTTTGTTTGTTAGTGAATTTGTCTGAAGTTTAGCTAAGTTCAGTAGCGGCTCAGACAATTAATAACATTATTTATTTTATTATTATATATAAAAAATAAAATAAACTACGAAAATGCATCCATTATGTAGAATTCAAGCCACTCAAATAAATATCCCCTATTGCCTTACATATAATACTGTTGTGGTATTATTTTTTTTATTTAATTTAAATTTTAAAGAGTACAGAATATATAAATCTTGTAATCTATAACTAACATGTGAATAACAACATGTGACATTAGAGATACTTAATATTAAATAATAAAATGTATATGGGGAAAAATCTAACAAAACCATTTACAGATATGAAGATTAATAAACAATAACAAGAATAGACTCTACATTAACAATAACAATGACAAAGTACAGTATAATATTAAAGTAATACGTATTTATATAAAATTTAATTTCTTGATTTACAAAAAATTTGATAAGCAAGAGGGCGAAAAGGGCAGTTTAAAATAAGATATAAATTATAAACTTAAAAAAAGAATAAATTGGTTCCATAAAAGAAGCTTGTGAGAGATGCCTTGATTTATTGCTGAAGTTTTAAGCTGATTTTAACTAGCCAAAGTATGCATTTTTTTATATTGTGGTGATAAAATATTATTTTGATGAGCGTCCTGAAATACTTTTTCTATGACCATATTTCAATGACCAAACTCTTGTAATAGTGTTGTCGACTTTTATCGAATTACATACACGATTTTGTGAACTGGTCTGATTTGTCTGTCAATGTTGTGTCCTTGAAGAAATACGTAGATTCGGTGTATGGAATCGTTTTTGTAGTATGTTGGTGGAAAACCCCCAATGGCGTAGTGGCGTAGTCCCTTGGGATCTCCGCATTAATCACATCGTAGAACACCCACGAGACTGCGCCCTCCGCTGCCATGGTTACGGAATATGCCACTACAACCAACACTAACATCCTCAGGGATTGCCACATTCTTAATAAATCCTCTAAATAAATATCTCACAAAATTGAACATTTATTGGGAGGTGTCTCTGTGATCCCAGTGGTCAAGAAATACAACTATTCACACCAGTAAGTGCATCATTTTTCTCTTCATTCCACTTGATATTCATTAAATACGTAAATAAACCTTAAATTTCTACTGTATATATCAAATTGTTAGAAGATCGGATGAGATTTAATCAATTTTCTCTATCCAAGTTTACTCTGATGTCCTGAATTGTAAGATGAATATTATAGCTGTTCTGTATAACTATAACAGGTAAACTGTTGATAGTGTTGACTTCTTGGTGGACTTCCATAATTTAAATAAAATTATTATTAGAAATTTTCACAGTAATTGTATAGTGTGTGTGAGTACTTTCGACTAATTGTAGTCATCTTCAGGGACTTCTTCTTTACAGTCTCTAAAGATGACTACACGTTAGTAGTCGAAAGTTTTCAGACTCCTTAATAAAATATCTGTGGAAATTACAAATAACATTTTTTTATATTAAACAGTTAAATTAAATTTATATTTTATATTTCATCTATAGTAAAAGTCTACTTGCATATTTTGTGGTATGTAAAGAAATGTTACTTCATTAGCAAAATACGACGTTTTCAAGAAATAAAAAATTATATTTTATTTGCCTATAATCTAATTATCATATCCTTCACTAATTGATATATTTCTATGAAGAATATATTGTTGTAAAATATTTATACTGTTATGCTGTTCTTTTTTTCTTACTTTTCAACTCAAATTTGGTTTTACCCAAACAAATTGTTATTTAGTTTTTAAGCATTATATATTTTGTAACTGTTTTATTAATATTGTTTTTATCGTTGTTATTATTTATTAATCTTCAAATTTGTAAATGGGTTTTTATTTTTTTCCCATTCTTTCTATAATTAAATACTATTACTCATGTCAAATTTAAATAAAACATTCTCATGTTAGTTATAGGTAAAAAGATGTAAACACTCTGTACACCTAAGTATATTTCCAAAGATGTATTGTTCTATCAATCACTGTAAAAACTTATGCATAATAAAGAAATTGTAATAATTAATTTTCTTACTTTGTTTGTAAAAGCTTTCATGGGCATTTATATATACATACTTTTTATAACAGATTTACTTACATACGTTATTTATATTATAGAACTGTAATTAATTTTGGGTTAAAAAATTATAGTAAATGTATTTTTCCTTGTTTTTCAGCTAGAAATATCTTGAAAATAAATGTTTCCGTCAGTAAATAAAAATTTTATACACCCAGTATTATCTCTACAGTAAGAAATATATTATTTTACCAGCGCAAGAGATCTTAAGTCATTTGAAAGAGTAGAAAGCTTGATATTAATATTGTGAATTTTATAAACCATTAATAAATAATTAATTATCTGTTCCCAAATCCGGTAAAATATACGAGTAAGTCTTGTGATACATCATCAAGGGTGAAAAATAAATATTCAGTGGAGGTTTAAATGCGTTACAATAAAAGTACGGTAAAAATCAGTGATCGTGATCATCGGAGGTTAAATTTTCACACCTGGGTTTTTGTTCTACCGATACGCGATGGTTTTCCCCCAGGGTTGTGTTCAGCCGAGGGGTAATTTGCGATATTGGGTTTTTTTCATACAAAAATCTTAACGTGACACACGTATATGTATGTATGACAAGTCACACGATGATCGCTACAACGCCTACAAACAAAAAATACACATTTACACATCACGAGGGATGAAACCAACTCAAACCTGATATTTCACCTCGGATTCGTTATTTGTTGCTGCCGAACAAAAAGATACATCCCAACAGACAGGGGTTAATCATTGGACCAACCCAAAAGCCTTAAAGTTTAATAACACAATTATTTTTTAGATAATATATTATCTTACTAACAGATCTGTTAATTTTAACCGAATTTATAACTTATGATAATATGTTGTCATTTTGGTGTAATTTAATAAATTTAAAATTATTTGTTAAAATGCCTAAATAAATTTGGCAATAACTAAGAATAATCATAATATTATATCCTCCGTGAATTTTAAATATAACACATACTGGAATATTTATATTATGTGAAATTTAATCATACTTATATTTAAAAAAAGATAATAATATATCTATTTAACTATTTTAGTCACACAAGGTACACAGATATCCAGAAACCACTCGTAATTTGCCTTAGTAGATATTTACCTTCTATTTGATGAAATCAAAATAAACTTTGATCGAAACAATCAATCAATCGGGTTTATTTTGTTTTTTAAGTTTGGTTTATAAATCTTAACTACGATATAGGCAAAGGGCGAGATGATATAATTTCACAAATTCATTCAAATGATAAAAATGTTTAATAATTATAATAGGATGTGAAATAATGAATTTATATAAGAAAACAGACCTCAATGTTGGTCTATACGCCCAATTTCCGAATACGAAAGGGGTAAGATGGGATTAAGAGAAACAGACAGAAATGTATGAAGAGCGAAAAAACTAGACTCATCGTCGAGTGCTGAAAGAAGTAAAACATTTAGACAGAAATAGGTGGTCTGACGAGGAAGGAGTTAAGTATGGTGTGTAGTATGAAGGTGGTGGGTGGGTGGCTTATGGGTGTTTGGGGGTGGAAGCATACCCTGAGCGCCATGTCCCTTGGGAGTACAACTAATCAGAATTTTTGGCGCGGTCCGCCAGGAGCTCAAGCACATACTATCTCCACAATAAAGCCTTACAATAACAATAATAAAAATACACACAACCACTGTTGATTGAAAGGTTTATTCGAGACTAGACGACTTTTTAAAAATTATTATTAAGAGAAAACAATCGTCTGAAATACTAGAGAACCTACATTTCTGATGGAGCTTTTTTGAGAGGGTTTTTTTATACACAACAACGTGTTAATTGTCTGTCGGTGATCTTAACTATTACTAGTTACACAGGTCACCGACTCAATAATCAGTATTTACCTTACAATTCAGGAAATCATAGTAAACCTGGATCAAGACGATCGATCGGGATTTTATTAATATTATTCCCGATCTCCCAGTCGTAATAACCGATCAAATCAATTAAAAAATTCTTGACTTGAGAGGGATTTGAACCAATGACCACAGTATTTGTAGCCACGCTTCTTATCCCCAGAGCTATTACGCTGGTATTATTATTATTGTGTATTTAGAAAAACTATAAGTAACGTCCATTATGCAACAAATTATATAAATAATATAAAACACATTATTCATTCCCATAGACTAACTCGTAAACTCACTGACTACCTCTTAAACGTATGTATAATTTTCATATAAAAAATACACATATTTTTGCTATTTGGATTAGGATTAGGTTCTTTAAAAAAAAGTTCTAAGCACGACTTAACATTAACTTAAATATTCATGTATATCATAAACACTTTTTAGGAGTTTGGATTGTAAAAATTATACTAATTACACTATAATTTTTTTTAATTTAGTTTTTTGATATTCAATGAATATTTTTAATAAAGGTTTTTTTTTATAAAACCAGATAGATATGTTACTAAATTGCTTCTGATTCATTTAATTAAATTTTCAATAGAAGTAATATTAATGGACTGGAAAATCTATTTTAGCTAAAGTATGTGTTTAATCTGTGATTTTGTATTTTATGTAAAAAATTATTTTCAACGATTACCACAACACGTGGACAAATACATAAATGTTTGCTTTCACCACAGAAACTAATATGTACATATAAATGTGAATAATCTCTTGGATTAGTATAAATTTTCACAAATGACAAAACGACGAGATATTCCCGAAAACAAGTCTCGTGGGTGCGCATATCGAGCGTATTAAATATTTAATAAATATTAAAATACGAGTAGTTGGTGGGCGTCACAATTCGCCCCCACGGGGCTCCACCCACGAGGAGGGGCACAGCACCACCAGCTGAGACCTCATGGGGCCCCCGACAAACCCAAACCTTGTTTTCCACCCATTCCCATCTCGCTCTCACTTCATATATACAAATACAACTTTCATTGCTTCCCATCTCACTCTCTCTCTCTCTGTATTGCCGTGTGGAAACTCGTGTATAAATAATACACGTTACCATTGTGTACAATTGAACCGCATATTTTTACAGTTATCGTAATCAAATGGCGACAATGACTCATGTTTCCCTAAACTAATCGTTCCTTTCAACATTTAATTATTTTTAATTGATTTTACTGTATGCTTACAGTTATACTGCTTATGTCTTGACTGATAGTCATGTGCTCTTTATTACGTCATAAATAATTGCTGTATATAACAAATGAAAAATTTATTTTACTAACTACTGAGTTCCTCAAAAAACTATCAGTTGTCCCAAATCAAGTAATCGCAGGATACATATTTTTCACCTTTACAATGCGGCAACTTGGATAGGACAATATTTTAATCATATTTATTTCTGAAATTTACATTTTTTAACAAGCCAATAAATAATATAAGGTCTAAAATAAGGGACATATAGAAGACATTTTCACAATTAAAAATTCATATTTTATTTTTATTTATAAATACATATATTATTATATCATACTGCGGTACCACTAGAGCATTACGGGGGATGCCAAGTCGAAGTGATGATAATGCAGCACTCAAAAGATGGCCAAATGATTTTCGATATTGAATTACGAATACATATTTATAAAACTTTTTAAAAATGCTCTTTTGTTCCCAAATACACTAACGGGAAACTTCTCGGTATCCAAAAAATAGTGAAATATTTTAAAACTTAAAATAAATACGTATTGATATTACCTATTCCACAAAATAGTATGGAAACAAAATTCTGTACCTATACTGAGAGCGATTCAGAGATTGATTGATAAATAATTGCAAATTAATCTGAGAATACAGTATTATGTTTGACGCTAGATTTTTTATAATACATACCTACATAGGCCGATTATAATTTTAGCTGGATTTTCATAGTTTCCCATGGTTGAATTGCACACTTAGCGTCAAGTGTATTGGTAAGTTGGGGATGCATAGATAGGAATCAGTAATTGGTAGGATTAAAGGCGGGAAGTGCATTTCGGTTTTGTAGTGGAGTCCCAGGTGATGCAAAACACAATGGTGGAATCATCACAGGAGAATGGAGTGTATGAGGAAAGTGGAAATGGCATGAGAGGGTCACCCCATCTGGGGGTGGGATGGTATGGGGGCTCATATCATATTCTCGAGGGGGTGGAGCACCTCGCCTCCGATGAAATTATCTCTATATTTCCGATACATATGAAATTATTCGCATAATGCGAAAGGATATACTAGTCACGTATGAACTATCCATAGAATAAATCAATACTATTTATTATAATACATACTATCTTGATTACAGTAAAATAATATTGACAACCACTGGTTGAAGTCCAATAAGTATCGTTTGTATAATAAATAAATCGGACAAGACGGATAAAAATTGAATTTAACTTGTAATTAACCAAATTCATTTAATTCGGTTAAAATATAGAAATAAAGGAATTTGTTTTTTAATTTTTGACAGCACTTATAAGTTAACGATATTAAAACTTTAATGCCAACTCTACAATGAATAATTGTTTCATCCACATACACTTTAAACTCGATTCATATAAAACTATAGACAAAGTACATGTACGAGTATATATAGAAAAATTAAACTCTTATTATATGTACATCAATTAATTATATCTTTGCCCTTAAGTAAAAAAAGTTTCGGGTAAAAATAAATGTGATTAATGTATGCTGCTATTTATAATATGTAATATTTTTTTAAATTAGAATTTTATTGGTTTGTCATTTCCTTGAAGTAACATATGATAAGTAGTATACCTGTTTTTTATAGGAAAGTAATATACACAAACGGCACGTTAACCCAATTATTCATACTTGTTTGTATACTTCTTGTAAATAAATAAATTTACCATTATATTATTCTTAATTGCATTGATCTATGTATTGCCTTAATTTTTTAATAATATAAGTGGTCAATGATCCTCGAGTAATATTCCTGACCTCGTTGGTCACTGCTTTAGTAGAAAATATTGGTATACACCGGGTAAGCACATAAAGGGTTGATGGAGTATCGTTAAGAAAATTATCTGGACGGCAAGGGGGTGGCTTGTTTTAGTACTTTTTAACGCTACTTTTACAACCGTTTGCTGGCCAACTTTTACAGTTTCTTACTTCCCATACCATCACATATTACTGGCCACACAGCCTTACTGCCATATTTTTGCCTGGTTCCATCTTGCTTATTTAAGATTGCTCTTATAAATGCTTAACACCTGGGAAGGTTACGTCATATCCAGACCAGAAAAAATATTTTAAAAAATCATCCAATTATTGATTCATTCAAATAATTTCTATTCGACATTTCAATACACTGATCAATGTCGTATGACTGGCCCATTCCCAAAAACACAGTTAAAAAACCGACAGTGTGGATGCATTTCTGCATACAATATTGATTCACATTTATTCCTGATCCACTTGTTATGATTTTCTATTTAAAAAAATACTTTAATAATTAATAATAATTATTCATACAGACTCTTTTAGATTATTTACCATACTTTTAATAGAAAGTATATACTTTTTAAATTTAAAATTAAAATACAACAATATATATTTCATCAAGATACATAATTTAATAAACAATCGACTGCAAAATTCGGGGTATTAAATTAAAAGTAATATAATCACTGTATGATAATCAAAATTTAAGGTAACAAGGATCGTACCAATTTATACAATATTTTAGAATTCCAAGGAGAAGTTCTGTATGTAACGATATCGTCTCTCCAATATGTATAATCTATTCGGGATGCAAATTTTGTCAAGTGCACTCTACAAAGAGTATATAAGAATTGTCTCAATCCACAGGTCCTGAACGAGAAGGGTGAATAATTCGATTAAGGATCTAATGGGAGGTTGAAGCGGCGTTGTTCAAATCCCCATAGACTAAAGCCTTACGCTGAATGAATGACAAAGCCTACATACAGAGCATAAAAATGCAATACAAATTCTAAAAATATAAACTAACTATACGAGTAAGAGTAATAATCTCACCTTCTGGAGAGCTTCTACCGTGAAATTTCCCATTTGTTTCGTCCTTGTCATCTTCATCAAATTCCTGATCTTCATCTTCATCTTCTTCCTCATCGCCGATTTCATTTTCCTCGTCTGCAAACAATGAAAAGGATGAATGTATGAAAGCTTTTCCGTGTCGTATATTTTCAATCGTGGGTGTGAAATATCAATACATCAAATATATTGATGCTCATCTGACAATATAATAAATGTACTCAGAAAAAGTCTCACAAATATTTAAAAGCATAGATATTAAATACAATGGTTAAATCATATTTAAAATATATTTTATCTAGATACACTCCTGCTCTTTTCTAAAGATGTTTAAAATAATATTTGTGTTGAAACAGTGATGGTGATGCGTAGTCATAGTCACATATGGGCATTAAGTCACAGTGCCGTAATCAAATATAGCCGTGACAGGCTTTTAAGTCTACCGCCAGTTGCTGTCACAGCTTTTCCCCTATATTTATACCAATATTTAGATATCTATTAATAAACATGACTAACAATTAAAAAAGGAAAGCCTTTTTAAAAATAGCCTTTGTGTATTGGGTTATCTGAGGATGTTGTTGTTGTGATTTATGAACCAAGGACTCCCTACAAATTTACATTAGAAACTTATTAAAATAGATTCTGACATATTTTTGGCCAGTAATAAGTGCCCATAATAATAAAAAAATACCTTCATTATACGATATCAGTATGGACATTAATTTTACTTTCTAATCTAATAGTGAAAATTATTCCTTCGTATTTATATTATTTTTTCAGTTAGTACCATAAATATTTTTGAATATAAAATTAGCTTTTTAATTAGTGAGAATATTTGAAATGGAGGATGGATTTTTTCTTACCCCTAATTGTGAATAAAAAAAAACAATTTAATATTTAAACGGTATTTTTATAATATTTATGTTTATGGATTCCGCTCAAGTGAAAAAAAAAGATTTCATCGGTTATTGTCACTTGGAGATGGGGAGTAATATTAGTAAAATCCAGTCGACCGTCTTGATCCAACGTTTTCTCTGATTTCCTGGATTGTAAGGTAATAATGAGGTGATTATTGAGTTGGAAGAGCCGCTCTGGCGATGACTTGTGTAACTAGTTGTTAAGATCACCGACAAACAGTGAATTAACAATTTGATTTGTCTAAAAAACCAAAATTTATATTTAAAAAACCTTCTAAAAAAACCCCTCGGGGCGTATATAAATAATTCCTGCGGCCATTTTTTTTCAAATATAAGTAAATGTGGAAATATAGCAGCTTATCATTATAAGTGAACCAAAATTATGAAAAATATTTATTTATTTACTATCACAGATAAAGGGGAAAGGAAAATTATATATATTATATTTCAATCAGCGGAAACATTTTATATAAAATTTAATTTATTATTATAAAACAAAATATTAAAAGGATTACACAGCTTGTGTATCCTGAAACGATCAGTTTAATTTATAATTAATATAGAATAACAGTGGATAATTATTATCAATGGAAGGAAATATTATTGCCAATAAGGAAAATATAAAACGGGTAAAAATATTTGTAATATTATAACAATACCCTAACTCCCTTTAAAATACTCTCACTGAATAAAACTCCACCCTCTCTATAGAAATATAAATTATTTCCCTAGTAAAATTTCCTTTGTTTGATTAATATTGAGTGTGTGGTTCGTTATGGCGTCCATGATAATATGAGACTAGGACGCCTCGCCGGTTATTCGGGGAGATATTTCAGGGCTGGTTTCACTAATTACTGGTATTATCACAGGTAGTTGTTAGTATATTCGAGTGCAGTATAAATAATGGAATACTATTAACAGTGTACTCTAAGCCCTGCACTTTAAACTGACCACAGCTCGTTTTAACGTAGCCAACAAACCAATCACTGTCCATTCTCCTTCACAGTGTCACACCACTCACCCGCACTTTATAAACTACCTATGTATATTCAATTATTAAAAAAAAATTGCTTTCTTTAGGTAAACTGAAGTATATATTTTAACGTTAGGTTGGGCCGGACACGTGGAAAGAGCAGGAGGGATAGTATCGGAAATACTATCCAGCAAGCCTGTGGGTAAGAGAAGGCAGGGTAGACCTAGGCTAAGGTGGGAGGACGAGTTCTATAAGGTAGTTAGGAGTTTAGGAATTAATAACTGGAGGAGCATTAAGTGGAAGATGCTGGTGCGGGAAGCCTTGGTTCATCACCGAACTGGAGTGCTTATGATGATGATGATGAAGTATATATACATATATATTATGAACGCTAAATTTTACACATTGCTTTTGAACAATATTTACGTATACCAGCGTAATAGCTCAGGGAATAAGAAGCGTGGCTACAAATACTTTCATGGGTTCAAATCCCACTCAAGTCAAGAATTTTTAAAATGATTTGATCGGTTATTACGACTTGGAGATCGGTAATAATATTAATACAATCCCGATCGATCGTCTCGATCCAGGCTTACTCTGATTTCCTGGATTGTAAGGTAAATACTGAGGCGATTATTAAGTCGGTCAGAGCCGCTCTATCGGTGACCTGTGTAACTAGTAATAGTTAAGTTAGTAATAACCGACAGACAATTAACACGGTGTTGTGTATAAAAAACCCTCTCAAAAAGACCCTTTCTAAAAATAAAAAAGCTCCTCGGAGCGTAAATAAATAAATAAAATCTCTATATGTTTGCATGTTATCGACTGAGATTATCTATAGACAATTTCTCTCCAACTCTAATAAATAGTACCCTTTTTAATTCTTAATATTTTTAGTCTCAAATCGATCATGTTGATCTAAAATGTATTATATATATAATAAATATCGTGAAATGGTTTTCACTTATTTTTGTATTTCTTTTATTGTATAAAATTATTGATTATATTCTACCATTAAGTTGTTTTTCATTGGTTTAATAACCAAAATTTATATAGTCACATTTTATTAATGCTAGATTATTTTGTAAAAATATTTGTGAAATAAGTTTTGTAAAAAAGCCCCTTTCAATAATGTTTTTAACTTAGATTTACAATTACATAAATAAATAAAAATATTCTGTTGGAGTAATATAGCTTAAAAGCCAGTGTTGATAATTTGATTGAATTGTAGTAAAAGGCTGTGCATGATTCATGGTGTCAACAAATAATATGTAGATGAGGGTTCGGGTTCGAGTCCAGCCAGGGTCACTACTCACAACCACCCTCACTCAATACTTATTAATTATACAACTCGCCAGTATTTGCGATCCTCCCCTATTATATATTTATATTAAAAATACCTTATATACAATAATAAGTTTCCCAATAAATGTAGAAATAAACATAAATATTAATTTACCTTTATTTTCTTCAGTGTCTGGTCCAAGAGGAGATTGTAAAACGTCTCCTTTAGCATTAGTTTCCTCAGTCCAGTCTTCATCATCCCCTGAAAACGAAATTATTTAAAATAACATAGGGTGTGTAATGCGTTGAAATAGATTAGTTGATAATATAAAAATGTGGCGTGAGACAATACAAATTACATGCCATAAAAACTTTACAACGCGATAATGTCACCAATGATAACGATCTCAGAAAAAAATCCAATTACAGCTTAATTAAATTTATTCACGTAGACAAGGTTATCTTAAACCGATTTTTCAAACGGGAGCAATGTATAACTCTCTATAACAGTTCTATAGTTAATATAAGGATATCCAAATCCTTAACTTTTTGTATTATCTATGGAATTTCACTATTCTATTCTTATCATAATTGAAAAGTCAAAAATACTTCAATGGAGAGATAAAAAAACAGATAAATAATTTATGTTAATAAAATATTTTTTATATGTATTTATAAAATTATTCAGGAGACTTTTTAATGACTGTTTTATCTATAAGAAGGATATTTTTTATAGGAAGTTATTACCCTCACCCCGAACTTATATGTTCGATCACAAAAAATGATAAGTCTTTAAGGTTTTATTATGAACATAAAAAGTTAAACAGCCTATTGTAATGAAATTTAATTCATTAATTCAATCAATGGTGATGATTTTATCATAAAAAATGATTGAAACCATGATGTGTTGAATATAAATACTTTTACTGTTCTAAACTAACCTAATACATATGCATTCAACAAATTAATATTCTTAAAAAATCATTTTAAGATATTTGATTTAGAAAATAAAATTAATTCTCTTGATTTTTATTATATTCATAGCTGTTCTAAAATCAGCGTATAAAGCACACATATCTAACTGAACCTTTACCCAATATGTTCTTCACATTGCTGGCATTTATTTATCAACTGCTCATATTGATAGTAGTAGGTGATAGTTTAGGGCAGGTAAATCAGCGACGGAACAATGAAATAGCCGTAACACCTGGTGGAGAAGGGCGCGCCCTCTCAAGGGACACATTCTAAATCGCTACTGAGCGACAAACAAAAATGCCTTTTCACTAATCAACTACATGAAAAAAAACACTATCATTATCTCCCCTCGCATTATGACGTCCTATAAATATAAACTTGATATTTACAATCAAAATAACACCAGTTTCTTTCAAAACACATCTATAAATTGTCATGTGTCACAACAAGACTGTCCAATAAAATAATTCAGTAGATTTAAGCAGATTTTCCTATCACAATCATATTAAAACCTCAAAGTCTTGGTATTTCTGTGTGAGGTTACTTCTCTAGTTTCTTAATAAAGTTGGGGATTTTAAATCAACTTAAGTGTATAATAATCAATCCTACAAGACTACAAGAATATATTTTCCAACCTAATTCAAACACGTACAAGGTACCTATACAAAAAATCTTTCAAATGGAGATTGGTATTGTCAAATGTATTTGTACACTCTGATTAAGATTAAATATAAATTAAATCATTCTAAAGTTTAGATCTCTTGTGAGCTATGGCTATTTTAATAACACATCAATATATGATAATAACGGCTTAATATTATTAGCGAAAATAATATTTTTTCATGTTGTCATTAACAGGCAACCCAATCTGTGGAATTGGTTAATTAATCTATTTTTAAAAAGTAAATGTAAAACATATGTTAGCCATGAATAATTCTGCGTTAGCTTTACTCCCCTTAAAATATTATTACTGATTAAAAGAATATCCTGTATAATATAATAGATGGGTATATATTTCTTATATGGTAACTAACCTTTTGATTTAATTATTTATTTATTATTATAAAGCGGAATATCATAATAATATTGTTATACTCATAACGAGTTTTTGGTTTTTCTATAATTAATTAGAGGATGCCATCAATTTCATTCGTGGTTATGATAATTTGATTGGGCGTGACTTAAATCATGGATTTGGTGGTCTCTTGAGAGTCAGCGGCATCCTTTAATTGGGTGTGGCCAGTTTTATTACACAAGAATCGTATTGAATTCAAAATATTATACATTTGGTTATTTTAGGAATGTAATAAATTACAAGGGGAAAAAAGCCGCCGCGCCGGAATGTTGGCAATCCGCCGTACATTAAAATGACCTTTTCAGGCGTGAAATACTAATATTATATTTAGTTTAGAATATTAATGAGCGAGTCAGTTTACGAGTAATAGTGCAGCATCAACGCATTAAAAGGACATCTCTTTGAACCCACTGTGGTTTGGCTTTATTATCATATAGTAGTAAAAGCCATAAACAATAATGCCTTTATTTTATTACAATACATAAGAACTTTCAGCTGAAATTCCCTCACAATCACCTTATTATGCACTTTATCCCCATTTGACTGCGATAACTTCACGGATTCAAAATATACCCTTTACTTTAATCCAATTAACCAAACATGAACAATTAATTATCTTTATTACATAAATTACAAATCGCCATGTCGGTAAATTTATTGTTTTATTCGAATTATATATATAAGTGACTAAAAATCAATTATCGATATCAATTAAAAATCGATTTCAAATTAACACTTTAAGGCAATAATAAATATTTATAAAAAAACTAATAATTAAACAACACAAACGCTTTATAGAAATTTAAAAAAAAAATTTTTTTCAATAAACTGAATGAATACTTTATAGATAGAATTAATATATTTTATATTATATTATAAAATTTTTGTTTGTATTTATTTTAAAATAAATTACATACTAACTAACCTAACATTTATATTGAGCTAAATTTATCATTGCTTAAATAATGCACCAATGAATCACTTATTATTTTGAAATAAAAATAGATAACCTACATTTATTTATAAATTCATAAATTCGTGTCGAGCGGATATAAAGTATGGAATATAAGAAAATTAGAGAGGTTTTTTGTTTGATATTTTATTTATTATATTCGACCATCAATCAATGTTTATATGACAACCAAATTGTTTATTAAAAACAATTTTCTCAAAACTCCATAATTATGAATATAAGCCAATTATAGTATAGACAATATAATCATACATATAGTTTCCTATTTTATATTTGGACTGAACCAAATACTTTTTAATGCAATGGTTTCCACAGCGAAGTAACCAGCGTAAACCAAACTATATTCAAATTTCCATCGAGTGTGCGAAATTCGGATCGTATTTTTCGATTGGAGCAGCAGGTAAAAGTGCAGGACACACCATAATGTAGTCCCGTGGGATTCAGACAGTCCGATAGCAACGTGTATGTGTGTGTGTCCGGTCAAGAGTATTCCTGTGGGATTTTGAAACGTCGATTCATTATTGGGGCACGGCACCATCACCATGGGACTTCATGCGAGGACACCGCAGCCTTTTTCATCACTACTACACATATCACAACAATTACTAAATAAATATACATATATTAAACACCTGAATAAAAACACTCTAGGGGGGAATTAATCGTGGGTACTGTTTAAATTTACAGGAGCCAAAAAAATTAAGTATCTAGTTCTTCCATTAGAAATGTATAATATTACTTTAAGTTTCGCAATTTCTTTACTAAATTTATAATATTAATAAAAAAAAAACTTAATAAGTAGATGGATAAACCCACAGGTTACTTATATTCATGTATGTATGTCTTTTTACTCCTTTTCTTTTTTTGCCTCTTTTTCTGCCTTATCATATACATAGCTTATTGCTTATTTTGTGGTTTATTTTCTTTTCCATGCCTTGGTGAGAACTGCGGAATCATCATTGCACCTTGGAATAGCTTCCTATAATAATGTTATACAGGTTTTTCCCTTCAAATTGACCATATGCAATATCAAATTTATCCATTTCATCTTCAAATTTTCAGATAGATGGCAATTTGACCAATCAGGATTTTACTTATACCCGATTTTCGGCAATCACGCCGGTTTTGTCCCTTTGTAATAATTTTAACAAAGTTGCGACTATTTTTTAAGGTAAAGTATTAAATTTATCTGAACATTCAGTAGAAATTTATGGTTCGGTAATGTAATTAACGATTCGAATATGTCCTGGACGTGCAGCACGTGAATTCGCCATAAAATTACCATCGGAATTGTTTGATTTACGATATAAATTATAACTGATTCTATATAATATATACATCATTATTTTGCGTTTATTGTATTTTTCTATTTTTATTGGGTTGTTGGACCTTTTAAGTATTGTTGAATTAGTATTAAAAGAGAAACGGTGAACGTACGTACGTAGTAGTGTGGTCGGTCAGAGGAGTCCCTAAGGGGCGCTCCCAGGGGACTGTGCCCCCTTTCCCGGAGCCCCCCTTCCTAAAGCCCCACACCTGAGGTCATGCCATGGATAATACAACGAATAACACTTTGTACGCCATAATCCACTACTTCCTACAAATTAACATATTTATTGAAATATTTTCTCTCTACAAACGCAGTGGTTGTATTGGAATCTAAGATTTTTTTTTTTAATTCGATAAATATTAAAAACGATGAGAATTGTCCCTTTAGATGTGAAATACAACAAATATGTATTATATCAAAGTGTTTCCTTTTATCGACAGATTTCAAGTTTTCGTTAGTTAAGAGTGACGCACTCGCTATACTTGTACGTAAGACACCCGGACCGGATTCCCCAAGGAGCAGGCCCGAGTTGAAAGCGGCGTCTTGTCGGTGGGGCCCCCGTCTCGTGAGAGACTTCGGCCAGGGGGGCAAGCACCCGAGACTGCTCCCAATTTATAACCAGAAATAAAAGTTTCACTCGCAACTTGAAACAAACCGTAAACTTGCCATTTCAACTCTAAACAACCAGGATGAATATTTTGCAAATACAAGCTTTATTTTATGGTAAAATCTCATTTTTAAAGACAAGCTGTGAGGTTTTGCTTACAGACACCATTACTATTTCAGTGACGGGGCGGAGACCTGAGCCCCCGGGACCGGAGCCTTGTCCCCGCTCAGGGATTTCAGGCAACGCGACGTTGTAAAAGTAGAGAGGGTATAAACTTTTTTACTATCTCACAAGTGTTTCGCGAATAAATGACTACTTTTTCCCCATAAAAAATATATCATACGAGCAAATATACCAAAACAGAACCCATCCACTTTGAACAACTTTTAATAATATTTTTTTTGCGGGTATATATTTCGTAAAAATGCAAATTGCTTTGATAATAATGTGATCAATTATGAAGATTGGAAATTCCACCGGCACACCTCTAATTACCGCAAAACAAGAAAAGTTCGGCGTGTGTGGGACTTAAAAATTCATAGGACAACGATGCGGAGGGGGAGACAATGTTGGCGGTGCCCCATGGGTGCTGCGCCCCCGTCTCCGGGGCCACCACACTTCTTCGGAATTCTTCATTCTTGGCGTTGCTTCATCTCGTCTTAACGAAGTTATTACATTGCCTTTGTGGGCAAAGAACGAAACGAGTTTTAAATTTTTAAATGCGCACTTCTCCACAACACACCGTGTAGTATATGTACTGAAACTGTTCACGATATATTATGTAATCAGCTTTTGAACATGATAATTCACAATAATTGAGATCGTTCAAAATCGCATTGAATATGCTTCATCATTTATTATTCGTTTTAATTAAAACGAGCTCAAATAACAGTTTGCATGTAATCCTGTTTCTATAATGAAGATTCCAGAGCACTCTTCTTAAAGATATTTCTTGAAAAACAAAACTGCAGCACGGCTTTGGTCATAAAACTCTTGTAGGTCGCGACACTACCGGCCGGAGATTTCCCAGGGGTTACAACAGTGGGCTGAGAGTCTTCCACCCCCGGGACTGAGGGGCACCCGGACCAATCCTATACACTCAGATCCTCCTGAAAAATATCCAGCTCCTATCGAGGCGACAACACCGTCTCCAAAAGAAGTGATTAGATTAACCTGGACTCTTCTGAGTACGTGCTGGATGTCTCAAGGTGCATTAAACCCCACACAGAATATTGATAAGCATCAGATAAAACAACCACCACATTGTGAAAATAATAAAATATACTAAACCAACGTTGATATTAAAATACATATGTAACGTGTTGGCATTTTTTTTAAATTTCATTTGGACGTGGTAATCCATGGTTTGAAAAAAGGAGTTATGTTTTTGTGGAGAGGAAAAGGGTTCATGACACGCTCAAACGGACTCTTCAAAAGTAATTCTACAATACAAAATTAGCTAGCGATGGGATTAATATCGTCTACTGAAATCTGTATATTTTAAAATACACAAAATATGAATTATTTAATAAATAATATTAAGCGTGACAACACATTGTGTTGACGAAATTTTAATGCCTTTCTGTACCATTGGGTTACCTTTCATGTATGATGATTGTCAGTATATCTCTGACTGTCATGGAAATAAATTCGCTGAGAAATTATGTTTATTCCAGGTTAAGCCTCGTTGTGATTTGGTTCAGAAAATAGTACAGGAGACACGAGAGCAGGATGTGTTTTGTCTGTGCCATAACTTAGTAGAACAGCCGGTGTCGTGCCATCGCCATACACACTTGCAATCCTCAGGGGACCAAAACACTGCTACAACTACTACTTATATACACAGGGCCTCGATAATCCGGACCCTCGATAATTCGAACGAAGGCCTGAGGCCCCGTTAGGTATCTCGGAAAACGATTACATAGATTTTTTTAAGTACCAGCTTGTTTGGAATGAGCAAATTAAATCAATACATATTTATATTTCTATTCCGGAAGAAATACTGTTACGTAAAGTAACGGATGAAACATTTTCTAGATAATATTATATTGCTAAAGAATAAAGCACTTTAAAAATAAATGCGATCAATAGTATTATCAAATGCTTTTTAAATACATATATTTAATATGTATTATGACATATGTATTATCAAAATATTAAATGTATACTCTTAAAAATATATTGAAGATATACAATTTTGATTTTTATATTAACAAGGCTCTGCTGAAAAAATTGAAACAAGCAAACCATCGAATGTTAAATAATAAGTATGTTGTAGCGATGAAAAAATAAACGCGTGGTCACCCCACAGTAATATTTTTTTTATTAAAATATTACTTGTGTAGCTTTGTAAGCATCAAATTATTATTTGTCATTATTTTTTTTATATGGTCGTGCTTTTTTATTAATTATTAAAAATTAGTCATGTCCGAAATTCCGAATTTCAGGAAACGATTCATTTATTTCTAATATAATTTAAAAAAACATTGTATTCTAAATGAACCGAGGATAGTCAATAAATGTACATTAAAATATCCTAAAAGAAAAATGTGGACTTTGGTAAAAAAAAAAGTAATTTGGTGAGCAATACTATAATTAATTGGAAATGTTGTTTGTTGAACACATTTTCATGATCAAAGAATTTCGTTTGCATAATTATGAGGATTTTTCATGAATATTTGGTTTTTGATCTTTCAGATATTTTTTGACGACCTAATTTTTTATCAAAATGCTATTTTCAAATAAATGATTCAAGCTACGAATATACGTTATTTTTTATTCAATTTTTCCACAGTAAAACAAATCGTATTTAGTTTATTGAAGACAATCCTGCACATTAAATAATCCCGGAAGAGGATATGATTCGTTATGATGTTTGATCATTAGAAAAGCAAGGAGTATGAAAGCTAAGTCATAATGAAATTATTTATCATCGGATAGAGAGGGTCGGGTTATATTTCGGACTGGGGGCCGATCGATGGCGGCGCCCCCCAGTGGCCGGGGGTGTCTCCGGGGACTACGCCACCTTGGCGGGGGCGCAGCCCTACTCACACCAACTTCCCCGTCTATTTTGTTTCCTTCCTACACAAACGCAAACAACGTTTTACAATTTTAAACAGCCAATTTCGTCACATTTCATATTATTGTTCAATGAATTGTTTTATATAACTTATCTCAAACTCGTGAAAAATATATCTAAATACAAAAAAAAATGTTTTTGTTTAATACGTAGGTATCGAAGAAGAGGACAAAAATTTATGCTTATAATTTTCCTATGATACATTTATGGGATTTTTTATTATTAAATGTAGGTATGGTATAATTTATTTCGCATTTTATTTGTAGGTAGTATTAAAATGGAAATATATTATTCCAATTCATATTAATAGACAGTTTTTTTAAGATAAATTTGAATTTGAAAGATTACCGTGAGAAAATTTATTGAATTCAATCATTATGTTTATTCATTGGTTTTGGTTTATTTTCAGGTATTTTTAGCCTATTTTTCCTAATTGAATAAATATCGAGGTGTGTCTTTTTTTACTGCTGTCCCTATTCACCCCATTCTACGGTCCGTTAATAAAGTTACAGATTTTAACCCTGCTGTTTGTAAAAAATACTAATTTGTAATAAATTAAACGTATTTTCTTTAAAAAAATAATTAATTCGTCGATTTGAAATAAGAAGGCGTAAGTGTTTTGTTTTTTTTTCTTGTTTGTTTTTGAGGATAAAATCTTTTATGTCAGATAATCGTCGTTAATCCCGTGTAATAATAACTGTAACCGTATGTCGTGAAAGTCCATTTGTAATTCGGCGGGTGCTTCCAATTAAACTTTCAAAATTTGCGAAACGTCGCCTGAATAAATGAAAGGTTTCGGACGACCCGCCAAAGAAGGTTGTCGGTCGGGGGTGTCGGGGGTTGGTAATTACGGTGGGGTCGTCCATCGGGACATCAACGGCTGACATTTTGGGCCCTCGGGGTGTCTTCCCTCGGGAGCAGAGTCGCCGACCAGGTGCTCTTACCTCCTTCACAAGCACAACCAACAACTCGCACCAAATATCAAGTCAAGTAAGTATCAAAGGTCGATAGCCTTCAGGGGGTAACTAGCCGGTATATTATTAGTTGAAGACTTACTTTTAAGAGACCTCGGCTTGGCCTGCTTCCTCCGCGACATGCTAGCGAAGGTGTCACACCATATTCAACATTGTTATTGACGTCGTGAAAAGTTTTTCGCGAGGTTTTACCGGTGCGTGATAACGGAGTCGCGAGACACGGTGATACTCGACGAGCGGCTAGCGCGACACTGTCTCGTGTTGGTACAACTAGTACAACAAGTGATCCCGCTCTCGATATCGCGCACGCGTACCTAAACACCATATTTTCACAACTTTTACAAATCAAAATAACACTTTCAACAGTGACATCATAGATATAAACATAAGATATCGCATGAGTGGCTAAATGCGTGCTTAGTTCAAGTACATCAAATGGCCAAAAACATGAGTTACCTGGCAAACATTATACTGTAAACATCTCTGTTCATATCTTCAGTTACATTTCACAGTAAAATGGGTAAACGCATTGTTACTACATGTCATATGGACTCAAACATACACTCAAATACATCTAGGCTCAGTTTTTACCAAAGACTACTTCTTTAACATGTTTAAAATGTTATTTCGTTTGAATCGCCACGCGTATTGTTACAACCACTCTCAGTGGCCACTAGGAAACTGTTAAATGAGGGAGACACACTTATGTCTTTATCTAATAGGAGAGAAGAGTGCAACAATACGTGTTTCCACAAAATTACACGATTTATTTATATTCAATGCGATATATAAAATGTACGTATCTACAACACACTTAATTTTTGCCTCATATTCATCCTATTTTCTCGGATATTGTAACACAAAATATTATAACAAAACTTAAACTAACAATTTAACAGTTTTATCAAATAATGCTATAGTATTTATTTTATTGATTATTAATCAACGTAATAACGCGTGTTTACAAATACTTTGGTCATGATTTCAAATTCCGCTCATGTAAAAAAAAATTTTTTTTTTTTAAATATGATATTTAGGCAGTTAACGTAAAATACTACATCAACAAAACACCGATACAATTAATTTATTTCTGGTGAAATAAGATCAAAAATAATATTTCAGAATCTTATTACATTTTTTAAAATTATTTATTTGAAAATACATACATACTAAGAGGATAGGCGACTACAAATACTGTTGTCATTGGTTCAAATCCCGTTCAAGTTAAAATAATGATTTGATCGGTTATTAAGACTGGGAGATCAGGAATAATATTAATAAAAACCCATATCTTTCAGTCATAATAATCGGTCAAATCAAATTTTCTTACTTGAGTGGGATTTTAACCCATAACCACACTCTTTATCTTCTGAACTATAATGAACTGAATGAGAAGAACGAGAATGGTAAGGGAAACGCAAAAACATAATAAGCCTAAATATTTAATATACTACATGCAATGCGCTTATAATAGATAAAAGTTCATTGACTACATGTATTTACAAAACTATGTATTGTAGGCAATTTGAGCTACAACATACCTTATATTTAATTTTTAAAAAATATGGTAAATAATTTAATTTACTGAGGTAAATTGTTTTGAACAAATCGTGTAACGAATTCCCAACGCACGTCCAGGTCAATCGCATTCTAATTTTATGTAAAATTATTATTAAATCCCAGTCGAACGAATGACTTTTCCTTCAGGCCAATGTGACTGACATTCATATTTTTATCGATTCAGATTCCTATATAACTATTTACACGCAGAAAGTAATGAAAAACTGTTTCATTAAATATTTTTCCCTGGAAAACTCACCACTTAAACTTAAGACGAGTTCCAAGTTGTTTCTAATGACTTACTATTGAAATAATCGTGCATTGTATTATTAATTATTCATATTGGTGGTTTTCATAGTGCGTACCTGATTTAGTTGTGTAATTTTCGTCTCCATAATGCGACATAAATACATAATAATTATGTTGATTATTTTTAAAAAGGTGGAGGGAGACATGATCAGTGGGAGTGCGCAGTCAGCTGACACAAGATATGATCCCGCCATCGCCAGTCGCTCCTCCTCCTCGCACTCCTCACTCGCCGCTCTCCTTCACTAGTAGCTACAAGCCACTCGCTACTGACCAGTCACATCTTTCACCATGGATTTACCGATAGAGGTTTGTCTCGACACTTTAATGTCCAAATATGTACACTTATCACAATGTTTTGACGTTTCTCAATGACACTTCTCACGTGATGCTCGTCATAATAAATTTCTTTAATTCAGGTTGTGGTCTACCTGTTCAAGTATTTATCGAAATCAGACAGAAATAACGCTGGACAGACCTGCAGGTTGTGGTACGAAGCGGCTAGTGATAAATGCTTTAAGAACAAAGAGTGTATATATTTCTTCAAAACAACCCTCCAAGATGGACTTTATCCCATCAATGTGTATAGTGGAATCACCCCGTGGAAATTCACACATATGGTTTTCAGGGAAGTGGAACTATCCAGCAAGCTGAACAACTTTTTCGATAACAATGGGGAATTTCTTAAAAGTTTAACCATCAATCAGTGCGATATACAAGAGAAAACCTTCGCCAACATGATAAACCGATGTCCAAACTTGGAGAGTTTAACAATTGAGAATTGTAGGGAGTTTCTCATGTCCGCTAGATTCGTCGATCAGGACACTACACTCGTAGGCAATTCATTACCGAAACTGAATTCATTAAATCTAATCAACAACAGATACCTTACGGACGCTCTCTTCAAGAAATTTTCTGCACTATCTGACAATTTAGAGGAGTTGAATCTGTCCGAATGTCCCATATCATTCCACACGGGATTGTATAAAAGATATTATCCGTTCAGTATTAGTAAGGATGGCGAAAAGACTGCATCTGAAAGTGTTTTAACTTTTCATTATGTATTTGAATATTTAAAGACCTCGAAAAGTATTAAAAGATTGGCATTCAATAACACCCACATAGATGTACCGGCATTGCAATCTATCTGTGAATTATCACACATAAATTTAACACACATTGAACTGAGCGGTTGCGATCAACTCAATAATGATGGTTTACAATCTCTTATTCGAAATCAACCCAACCTCGCTGTGTTAAATATGGGCAGGTGTTCACGGCTGACTGATGCCGGGGTGATTTCTATGTGTGATAATTTACCTGAATTGCATCTTTTAAATATAAATAGATGTAGAGCTATCACAAATATAGGTATTATTGAATTAGGGAAATTAAAAAATCTTCAAAGCCTCGATATATCTCAATGTGAACTAATAACACCAGAAAGTATTAAAAATGGAATCTGTTCCAAAATTAATTATACATTAGAAGAATTGAATATTTCTTATTTAAATATTGATGAAAGTACAATTATATTATTATCGAAAATGTTGCCGAATTTGAAAGCATTAAATGCTAGTTACTGTTTTGCATCCGTGACCGACAATTCTGTTCAATCTATCTTTGAAAACCTTACAAAACTACAAATACTTCAAATAAGCCACTGCAAATTAGTATCAGATGCAGGCCTCACGGGAATGGGTATTAAAGAACCCAAGGATCCAGATACGGAATCCAAGAAAACCACCGCATCTATCGGCAATGTTCATCAAATATCGTTACGATCCAGAGCCGAAGAGGAAATCGTGAGAGATTCTCGAAGGAAAATGGATGTGAAAGAAATGTGCGAAAACTTTGTGACGGACGATGTGAAAGGTTATTCTATGAGACGGTTGCAAAGTCTAAAGCAACTCGATATAAGCGGTTGCAATAAAGTTTCAGATGTGAGTCTCATTTATGCATTTAAATGTTCCTCTTTGAGAATATTGATATTGAGCGAATTACAACAAATAACCTACGAAGGATTAAAACCATTATCGGAAAACTGTCCGAGCATCGAGCATTTAGAACTTGTGGATTGTTACAACACTCGTGATGCAGGTGTACAAATCCTCGTTAAAAATCTACACAGACTCAAATACTTGAACTTCAGGGTAAATATACTAATTATTTTATTTTATTTGTCTTTGTATTAATTTTTTTTTCATTCAGGGTTGCAACCTTTTAACTGATTCAGCAATAGACGCCATCAAAACTGAATGTAAATCGCTAAAACTCTTGGATATTCAAGGTTGCAGAATGATCTCTGCCGAGTTAGCTCTTTCACTCACTACAATTATACCCACCTTAAATACACTGCTTATCTCAAAACCCGGACCGTACATAACTGAGGGGCTGAAAAATAGACAACCAATACCACCACCGCCATCGGCAGTCAACATGATAAGAAGAATGTTTTGAATATACTAATTGTTATTATTTATTTTGTTAATTTCAAATAGGTTATTTATTTTATATTTTTTTCATATTATGCAACAGTGATTAATCCGCTAATCTGTTAACGGCGTTTTTCATATCTAGCGAAATAAAATTATCTTTGCCGTAAATCAAAAATTACTAAGCAGTTTGTAAATATGTATGTATGTATGAATGTTTATTGAAGTGAGTTTAATAATTCACTCGTTAACAATAATGTGATATGCACAATGTGATTTTATATATTTTTAATTGATTACTAAGTTTCGTTCACTAAAGAAGATTATATCACATAGTATTTTTATTACAATTTATTATATTTGGTACTTTGAAAAACCAATATTTATTTTATATAATTTTTAAATACATACAATAGAATAGTAATTCAACCCCGGTTTCAACTCTCCCATTTTTTATTTGAAGCCCTGACTGAATGTGATGCAATTTTTTTCTTATAAATACAGATGCACAAAAATAACAAACGAACTTTCGAATCTGATCTTGTTAATAACTTTTGTCTTTACTTTTTTTTTAAATTTAAATAGAGAATTTTATCAAAATGAATGGTTTTTTTCTTATGAATTGTGCAATAGACCATTTAGAGTAAAATTTTCGATGAGGAAAAAATAAAATGCAGTTATTTAATGTATTAGTATAATTGTAGAAATGTAACATGAAGGCATTTGACTGGATACAAAATATGAGTATGTTTCAAATCAACTACTTACAATTAATTACAATCAAGCATACAAATACATTTTTCAATGAGTTTCCCCACCATTCGGATGCAAGTGATCGTGTGAAATGAGAATAAACATTTGATTTTTCCGTTGAAACCCATACATATCTAAATGTAATTCAGTCAGTGGTTATAAAAATATAGATTTGCTTTGTTCTTACAATTTATGAATTGATAAACTCTTCAATAATTTTGAAAATCAACAGAAAAGTTATAAATATTATATATCCAATACAATCATGTTCAACATGTACAAATGTTACTTTGTAATAATATTAAGAAATAGAGTAATTTCTACATTCGGTAGAATCATAATATATCGCCTTAAATTTAAAAAAAAACAGAAAATTTAAATAAATCCGTCGATTAATAATAGAAATCAGTTATAAATTAACGTGTAAAGAGACTACAATCGGTTGTAATTTTTTCATTGATTACAAAAATAAAAAAGTTTGTAGATCGATATCATGAGGAACAACACCATTACACCTCGTGTCTTTTCTTCGCTCATTTATTGGCTGTGAAATCTGGAGCATTCAGCTGCACCTGAGGAGTGTTGAGCACCGAATCGATGATATTTACATTAGATGAATCTGCAGTGTTATTCCAATCTTTTTCATCATCGTCGAGATCAAAATCATCAAAATCCAATGTTGGTTGAGGTACATACGAAATTAATTGGCTCATTGGATCTGCAAACACATATAGATTATAGAACACATTCAAAATCAATAAATATATCAAACGAGTATTCACCGGTGTCATCGGTTGTTTTCGATTTATCCGACATGAGGTCTGATGGGTTCATGGTTAGATTATAAAATGGATCCTCCTGACCAAAAAGCTGCAATAAAAAAAATATTACAATCGTATTTATGCATTACATCTTAAATGAAGCTTACGCCTAGTAATGTGTTGGCGTCGAGTGAATATGAATCCCCACGAAGTAGCTCTTTTAGGTTTTCCAGGTCAGATTGCATTGTATCCAAATGATCATCAACCTCTTCACTGAAAATAAATTGTATTAGTAAATAAGAGAAGTCTATCCATTCCATTGAACCTGTTTAATCCATCGATTAACAACGAAGATCGACTGAAATATTTCAAATACCCAATGCAAAATTAAAGCAAATGAAATGTAAAATCAATTTCTACAATATTTTACGACATAATAAATTTAAAGGGGGTACTTTAAACCGAATTCAAATACACAATTTCATGCATCTGAAAAAAAAAACATTTATCCTCTAGGATAATTAACCAAAGAGAAGAATTAACATTTTTTTATTTGAATTAAATTGCAAAATGTATAATATCATTCCCAACATCGATCATCAAACCCTGCTATGATAATTTAAAATCAACATTTTATATTAGGTGAAACTCGCACACAATTTAACACCCATGAAACTTAATGAATGAAAACCCCATTTAATGTTAGTCATCGTACTTGAGACCAGATGATCCTGGAAGATTTTTCCTTTCCCCGTCAAAGTAAAGATGTGGTGCTTGCTTCCTGTACAGCCTAATAAAAGAAATATCTATTTACATTACAAAAAACATGTTCACATATCAAGCAAGTGAAGTACTTTCCACTTGCACGTGTAAATATTTAGTGCAATGTGAAGTCAATGAATAAAATATGTATACGTACAGCGAATTGAATCTTTCATATGGAGGTCTTGATCCTTCTTTGCCGGCTGCTATTTTCGCCAATGTCATATTGCTTGAATCTGTGTCATCGTCGGAAGTGATTATTTCTTTCTTGATATCCATTTGTGGTACATTAGCTTGATTTGATTTCCCCTTTTTAGACTTGTTTTTACCCTTTGGTGATAGTTTTATGTTAAGATCAGCATTGTAAGCACCGGAGGTAAGTTTACTCAAGAATTTCGCATTTTCATCACTTGACGATTGATATGCTGCATTTTGCAAAGCAGATATGACATCCTGATCATTCGCATTATCTTGTTCAGCATTTGCATCTTCATCTTCAAAAATATCATTGGGTAATGAGCCGGAAATCTGAAATAACCATTACATGTCATATAGTAAAATAAAAAATAAAAAATTAAGAGCATCATGACATACTTGAGGTGGAGCTATAAATGAATACTGAGAATTAGATGGTTGTTCGTCAGATTTTTTATTTTGATCATCCTCCATTTCTTGTGAAATATCAGCGAGTAACATTTCTGATCTCATGTTTTGAATTTGGGATGGATTAACAGACTTTAACATTTCAGAATCTAAAATAACATATGTATGAATATTAATTTGAAAAATTGAGTGTTTGTGATAATTGTATCTTACCATCTAACATAGAATCTACTTGCTCGACAGGTAAGCTCTCCTCACATCCAGGAGATGGAACAAAGACTAATGGGGAATTACTAGGACTCGTACTCGGTTGACTGTCGGCATCTGTTAATAATAGACTTTTTTTCTTAAGAAACTCTGCTGGATCAGCTACTTCATGTATTGTGGGGCCATTTACCTAAAATACACTCATAGTTAATTATATAAATTATGATTTTGTTATTAAATTACTAATTAACAGCGAACATACTTCATCTAAAATAAAATCTTCATTCTCAATATCAAAGTCATTGTTACGGGATGTTTTTGCTGCGCTTGAAGTCATTTTGTCATCACTATTGTGTGCTGCCGCATCAATCATCAATTGGTAGCGCCGTTTCACTCCAGTTTTCAAGGGGCCATTGCGAGAAGGTTGAACGAGAGACATCAGAAATTGAATAAGCTAGAGTCACAAAAAGTATGCTTATGATTTCCAAAAAGTATTTTTAACTATTTTTAATAATTTATGAATAAAAGATTTCAGAACAAACCATTAATTTATAATCTTCTGTTGATAAAATTTAAAATTGTGTTTTCTATTTATAGAAATAAGTATAACAATTCGAATATACATTAATCTTCAAAATTTATAACTTCCTGTAGTTGGAAAAAAAGGAAAATGGAAAATTTTGGGTTTACATTGATATCAATTGTATTAATAAATGTGTACCTTTACATTATTATTGTTTTCGTACAATTTACTGATACCAAAATTGAGAAAAGTGTTAGATGCAGTAATAGTAAGTGAAAATGGTAAATACGTAGTTTGAAGTACTCACGTTATTGACAATCTGCTGCTGCTTGATGTGCTTCTGCCGCAGCAAAGCCACTTCCCTCCACAAGGCCTGGTTCTCGTGCTTCATGACGCTGAACCTGGCATCGAGGTTCTCCTGACGGCCCTTCATACTCTTGACATCAGTGAGTACTTTAGTCATCAGCTCCGGCTTGAAGAGTGCCTTGTCGTCTCCCTGTCCGGCCCCTGCCGAGGACATCTTGGTGGCCGCGATCTTCCTCTTGATGTGCTCCAGCATGTAAGGTCTTCCCATCAAGAAGCACGGGTGATAGAACTCGATGTCGTCCTTGTCTGCCTTGAGGCCGCCATTCTCCACGGAGCTGACCTTGTGGAAGCCGTACATGTTCAGCTGACGGATGAAACTGGCCATGTTGTTGTGCTTGTAGTACAGCGGCAGCAGCTCCTTGGCGAAGTCGGCCTGGTTGTGGATGCAGAAGGTCTTGCCTTCCTGTGAGTGATTATCATCAGGCATGCTGATAGTGATAGTGATACTAAATACAATAATAACAATGAGTACTCACGGCGTGCCATGATATGAGATGGTCAGTGTCAGTGTCCTCAACAAGTCTCCAGAGCTTGGCGAGGAATGCAGGAACTCCAGCGGCCACTTCTAACACGGACCTCATCCTGGCCGCGCTCTGTCTCTCTCCCTCTCTTCTTCTTTTTCTCCAAATCTTGTTTTTCTCCGCCGTCTTTTCTGCTGTCTGCTCTGTCGTCTTCACTTCTCCGACTGACAATTCACACAGACACAACACACACGCACCGCTCATTTATCCATGCACTTTTCATCGACCCATTTATTTATTTTACATACATTTTACAAATAAATCAAAAATTTTCCGTGTAGGGTAAAAATTCATTTCAATGTACATGTCGATAACATTTATCCATGATGAAATATATATCATGACAAATTGTATTTTTATTTTTTAATCTGAAAATATGATAAAAATGTGTGCTATTTTTGTTTATTTTTGCAAAACTAAAATTAAAAATTGAAAATATGCATGCATGCATACATATCGAAAGATCATTTTCATTTTATAATTTGTTTCATATTTTTGATTGGTTTCAAAGTTAATTTAAACTATAAAAATAAAGGGAAACGGTGTTTTTCAATGGTGCAAAGTCCAGAAAGTAGCACACCGGCAAATTAGTAGAGGTGTTGAGTCGGCACTGGACAGGTTTGCTGGCCGTGGTCAGTTGTCAGTCATCGGTCATTGCACATTGATCAGTCAGTAGTCAGTGTTCTGCTCGTTGCTCGCGTCTTACTCGATACAGAACTTCACACCTGACTCGAACTGTCATCATGGAGGTGAGTGATCAATTATCATGATTGAATATCGTTGTACCGTCGTCACTATTTACAATCATAATTGACGAGAACAACCGGTTTCTTCAGATCACCGCAGTGTATAATTTACAGTAATTTCATTTTAGATCGAAATCCTCAGCGCTTCCAATGAAAAGTCTCTAGGTAAAATCCAAGTTACCTCTGACTTAAAAATCTCAGAAGTGAAGAAAAAAATACAAGCTCTCCCCAAAGGCATAAAAGTCGAGAGGCAATCTCTGAGATTAGAAGCCAAAGGCAAAAGTCTCGGAGATAATGACACACTAAAATCTTTAAACCTAGCCAACAGAGGTAAACTGTACCTCAAAAATTTAGGACCTCAAATATCTTGGAAAGGAGTTTTTCTTGCCGAGTATGCCGGCCCTTTGCTGTTGTATTTGTGGGTTTTCCAAAGACCCTGGTTATTTTACAACAATTCTGAATCTGATGTCGTCAGCCTCACAGCTAAGTATGTATATTAATTTAAAATTAAAATAAATAGGTATAATAACATCGCACAACTGATTATTATTAAATATTTGAATGAAAATAAATTAGTGCCTATACATTATAGAAAAGATAATTAATTAATTAATGAGAAATTACATGTTATAAAACTTTGAAGTTAGTCAATTAATGAAATTTTAACATTCCATCAATTGTATATTTTTTTTTATAACAATGAAGAAACCAAATCATTTGCAATGCATAAGATTCAAATATCAGCGAACAAAATTACCGTGAACTGTTTGTATTGTGGTTGACCTTTGTTCGTTACCTGTTCCTTTTCACCTCAAAAATATTCAATGTCTATTGATTTGAGATTTCATTGAAAATATCTATTCAATAATCAATTCCAACATTTTATGACAATTTTTTTTTTACAGAATTGCTGCCGGCTGTTGGACAGTCCATTATGCTAAACGGCTGTTAGAAACTGTGTTTGTTCACCGTTTCTCCCATGCGACGATGCCCTTGAGGAATCTCTTTAAGAATTGCTCATATTATTGGTTATTCACAGTTTATGTTGCTTACCACGTCAACCATCCATTGTTTACGTCTCCTTGTCAAATTCAAGTTTATGTTGGTTTGGCTGGTTTTGTGGTAAGAGAATAATTACTTTAAAAAATTACTAATTATAATATGACCGCTATATAAAATTCTTATATTTTCAGATTTGTGAACTTGGAAATCTTAGTGTTCATTTGCTTTTGAGAAATCTTCGCCCGGCTGGATCGACCGTCAGGAAGATACCCGTTCCTGATGCCAATCCTCTGAATTGCTTGTTTAAATTTGTCTCCTGCCCCAATTACTTCTACGAATTTGGATCTTGGGCCTCGTTCACCATCCTGACTCAATGTCTTCCAGGTAAAATATTTATATACATATCTACTTACTAATTTCCTCAAAATAAAAACTAATTAATTTTATTCTAACAGCTGGACTATTTGCTTTGGCCGGATTGTACCAAATGTCTGTATGGGCCATCGGCAAACACAAGAATTACAAAAGGGAATTCTCCAATTATCCCAAGAACAGAAAGGCTATCATACCTTTTATTTTGTAATTTATATATTCCAAAAATTTGCTCAACATATTTATTTCAGTCAAACATGTCTCACACTTAATTAGCTTAACTTATTACAAATTGTTAAATTTTTTATTTTTTACTTTAATGATTAAGCACCATATTTTTGTTTGTTGATGATCAAAATGCGCTTTTTAAATATTTTTTTATACTTATTTCTATTAAAAAAAACTTGAAAAATTATAGTGTTTGAATTATTTTTTCCCATCCTTTTTGAGATTTATGATTCTCGGTTTGGACAGTGGCTTAATAATCCCTTGAGTTGCACACATTCGGCTGATTTTTCCATCAATTCCTTTCTCAGCTTTTTATTTTCATCAATAAGTGTATTGTTTTCCTGAAAATATTAACAATCAGATTTTTGGAAAGTGTTATTTTGTGTATTAATTAACCTTCATCATTTTGATATTCATTGATTTTATAGCATTTTGTTTACTGTGTAATTGACTGGTTAAAACATTTATTCTTTTTTCCAACACATGTTCTTTTTCCTGAGAAGATTTTAACTTTTCAATCTCTTGTGTTGAGTCTTTTTTTGTTGAATCTGTTATTTCTTGTATCATACTCTTCAATAATTGTTTAATTTTAATTATTCATATTAATACTATTACATACTGTCGAATTACCTTTACAGCCGTTTTTAGTTTTGAAGAATCTTGAATAATATCATTCAGACTCGTTATTTGATAACATAACTTTTTTAAATCTTGAGCTAATTTTACATTATTTTTAATTTCTTTTTCTGTTGAAGCATTCGCACCACAAAGTTTCTGTTTCATTATCGTCAATTTAAATTCTTGAAGAGAAATTTATATCAAATATTTTTTATCATCGCTCATTTTGATAACTCACCTAAATTATTGATATTTTCATTTGATTTGAGAATATTATTTTCTATATCCTTTACATGCTGTCGGAGGTTTTCTATTTCTTTATTTTTTGGTTCAATCTAAAAGATTAATAATTTTAAATATCAAATTGAGTAGGTTTTATATAAATTTACCTGATCTTTCAGTTCGTCTATTTTCAAATTCAAAACAAATTTATATTTTTCAAGCTCTTGATTTTTTATATTTAATTTTTGAACCATTTTTTCTTTTATTTGAATCGCACATTCTCTGTCGACAATATCTTTTTTCAAATCGAATATGTCCTTTTGAAGGGTTCGGATTGTATCTTGTAAAATTTCCTCACTCTCTAATTATATTAAACAGTTTAAGTATTTCAATCATACAATTCCACGTTTTTCAATACAAACCTTTGCTTTTTTGTAGATTTTTTTTAAATTCATCTACCTCTTTATAAGTTGCTGTAATTTTTCTTTTCAACACCCCAACTTCACCTTTGAGAATAATATTTTCCTCATTTGATCCTTTTAATTGAGTTTCATATTTTTGTTTTATATCGATTATCTCCAAATCAGCATCATCTTCAATGGCATTTTTTATATATTCATGCTCCAACTTTTCCTGTTCAAGTTTCGCATTTAACTACAACATCAAAATTCACATTTAGATACTAGGGGTAAAATAATGAAACTTCCAAACACACTTCATTGATATTCTTCGTGGATTCTTCAATTTGTTGTTCATACATTTCTTTCAACTCTTTCAATGCAATTTGGTTTGTTTCTAAAAGATGGCATATTGTTTCTTCGTGGTTGGATTTTAATATTTCAATTTTAGTTTCCAAAGCCTATTAATTATAAATACAAATACAATTGATTAATAATGATTATTTCTTTTATTGTAATGTAATTGTATAAAATCCAACCAGAGTCCCTAATAAATAATAAACCTTTAAAATTAACACCACTTTATAAAACAATAAAAATTGATTCTCCGCAATTAGTTTAGATTAAATACTGTTTATATTAACCTGGTATTTTTCATATTCATTAATTAACTTCTCATTGAAATCAGTCTCCAGAATTTCTAATTCTTTTTCATGTTTTATTTTTATTGTGTCATATTCCTCATTGATTGTACTTATTTGATATAAATGTTTCATTTTAATATCCTACAAATATTACCAACTATAGAAATTATCCACTATGGATGCATTTAAATAATTACTTCGATATTTTGTTCCAGTATCTTGATAGTATTTTTGTATTTAATCTCCATATCATTGAAACTGTCAAAACATTTTGTTTTCAATTGTCTTATTTGGTAAGAATGCTCCATCTCCAATTCGGATATGCGAGTTGATAGAATCTGGATATTTGTTAATTTATCTCGAAGATTATCTTTGTTTATCAAGATTTCCTTAGAGTATGAAAACCCTTCATCCATGGCAATTGCTTTTCCTTCACTGTTATCCAATTTCCATATACAAATAGTGGCATCTTCTGCCACGGTAATCAAAGTTTGATCGTCATATGACAGAGACATTGCTGTAATATTGGCATTGTGCATATGGAACTCCGCGAAAACTGCCTTATCTAACAGTGGAAACTGTATCGATACAACATTTCCTTTTCCTCCAGTTACAAATAACATTAAATCTGATCTCGCTAAAACTATATTGTCAAGCTGACATCCTATTATTTGCAGTTTTCTAACCACCATATTATTCAGCACTTCTTTTACTTCTCCGTCAACACCAACAATATATGTGGATTTCCCATCGCTGAAAATAAACATTTTATACAAATCCATCCTCTATTATACAACTAAAAATTAACCTTTTCACTGAACAATCAAGGAAGTTACTATTTTTTAGTATAACTTCACCGACTCTATTTGAAGTCAACATACACCATTCATATATAGCTCCATCTGATCCGCATGAAACCAATTTTTCATCACATGCACTCCATGATAGTCCTTGTACCTAAAACATTTACATATTAATTTATTTAAAAAAAAATTATTAAAACAAAATACTGTTTTTACCAAAGAATTGTGACCTTCAAGATTGTATACATTTTGAAAAGAAACAGATGCAAATATCTTAATAACAGATTCATTAACAGCAGCAAAGAGATGTCCGTTATTACTGAATCGACACACTTTACAATTTCGAATAGGAAATTCTCGCACTTGAAGTAAATCATCAATGAGGACCACCATGTATTTAAGTTTGTCAGAAAATCCAATAACGGCAAAAAGTCCTGAGAGAGAAAAAATAAGTTAAATTGATAAAAAATTACTTATGCCATTGATATTGATATTAAAATACCAGTAGGATGAAGACAAATAGAATATATATCTTCATGATAATATTTAACTAGTTCCAATTCCTGTGTTTCATAATTCCACAATCGAACTGTTCTATCGTCTCTTCCACTTGTAATAAATATTGGTTTCCACGCACACACAGAAACAGCATTTATGTAACCGTGATGGAGCGATTGTCCAATATTATTAAATGGGATTTCTGGCATCTGATTACATATATAATTATAAACTATCAAACATCTGCTATAAAAAACTATTTAATTGAATGATAAAACCTGTTGGATATTTTTTTCAAATAATTTTACAGAGTAGAGTTGAGATTTTAATGTTGTTACCACTAAAGTATCTTCACATGGATTTACTGAAATGTGTTGAATTATGTTTAAATCAACAACATCTTCTTCACTCAAACTAAAATACATGTAATAGAGACACTGAATTGCATTTGATTGAATAAAATTATTTTTTACCTAAATTTATCATCCATTATTTGAAAAACATTTGTCTTAATACACTTGTCGCTAGATTTCTTTTCAAACACATGAACACGTCCGCTAAGCATAGAATATGCAAAACCTAACAAATGTAAAAATGCTTTTAGATTGTATATTTATTACTACAATTTAACAAACCTTTTTGAAAATTAATAAGACAGCACACTTCCAAATTTTCTTTAGATTGTTCCTGTTTTGTCACAGCTGTTAAATCAACGCTATCGCTTTTTCTGTATTTTTTATAAATAACTTTTTTAATAATGTATTTTTATTAATGAATGAATAGCTTAATACTAACTCTTCTATTTTAGCCGTATTAATTTCTTGTACTATTAAAGCATTGTAAGAACATGTCTGTCTCAATTCACCATTTTCAACAATCATCAACATGCCATTTTTGGTGCCGAACATTACTCTATCAGGAGTCATCCACATTGCACTTGTTATTATGTACTGAAATATAATTAATTATATTATTATTGGAAATATAAAAATCATTATTTTTTATTAACATTCTCTGCTTTTGACCATCCCCATTGTCGCCATACTGTTTCTGAAACATTCATCAATCTAAATGTTTGGGGACCAGTCAGAACTATCAACGCCGAATCAGCTGGATTACAATTGACCTAATAAAATATATTGTACCATAAAATATATTATCATATTAAAATAACACATGTTTTCACACCTGAGTCACATATCCATTTCCATTGGGGTTTTGTGCTTTAATATAACTCTCCACTTTTCCACACTCCCAGTTGTAATAATATAACATCCAATCTGGCTCACTTGTAATTGCCACCAAATATTTGCTATCCCAGGTAAATTGAACAGCTATAAACTCCTTTGCAGTGATTTCATCGAAAGGAATCACCAATCCTTTGACACGCTCCAATGTTTGTAGATTGTAAATTGAAAAAGTCGGCCTAACATTTTTGGCATCCACCTGTTCACTCACCACTATGAATTCCCTACATACAACAACAACACATTGAATAATTCGACAAAAAAATACTTCATCTTCATACTTATTGGGTGAAATGGAAATGGAATGGATCGGCCTGTGTTTGTCGGGTAGTTTAATATATCTTTGTTTCTTGGTATCATAATCATGGAGAACGATCACACCACCAGCTGGATAAATTAATTCTGCGTCCGTTATGAAATGAGCATTTGACCTGCGTTATATGAGGTATTTATTATTAAATATAATTTTAAATATGCCAACTTAACACTTACTTTACTTTCGTATTTAGACCAAAGAATGCTTGGGGATTAATTTGTGGAGGTGGCATGTTCGGTTCAAGAGAAGAATAAACAAACCCGACGCTTTATAGTTACCATGGCACACAAACATTTGATATTATACTATCTTCGTTTATTCTATGGATAGTTAAATTATAATTCACCTTATTTCCTACGAAGCGGACTCTCCTTGACGACATATTTCCTGCCTTATACATACTTATCAGCTCAGCTCATCACCGAAGAAACAATACAAATATTTGTTAAACTCCGTACTCTTCATAGTATGTATTTGCATAATGTTGTCGTTGTGCATCGATTCTTTAATTTGCATTGATATTTTGAAGTGTGAACAACTTCTGTGTCCGGTGGAAGTGATGGTTTAAGTCGAGCCAAAGATAATGGCTTGGCATTGAGCAGCAATCTTTGGATATAATATGTAAGAAGTGCTGCAGCTAAGAAATGGACAATGCTGTATAAATTGGCCCCGTTTCTCTACACTAGCTACTAATTTACAAATGCACTATATGTGTACTACAACGCTGATATTATGCGCAATTCTATATATAAAAAATAATAATTAACCAAGCCAATATCTCATCCAGTAGAAGGCAAAATTTTCATGGTAAAAAATTAAATAATATAGAGCGTAATATATTTTCTAAGACGACGAATTCTCATTAAAAAACTACCACAATATTTATCAGCCTTTACAGAAATGTTTTTGGTCGTGTTCTTAAGTCGTAGAAGAGGTAATTAATATTTATCCTTGACTCAATTACGTTTTATCCACTAAGTGGAATTTTTTATTCAACAATTATAATGACCAATAGGGTGAAATAACAGGTTTTCAATTGCTCATATTAGTAGAGCACTGCGCGGCTTACATTTTTATTACAAATATTGCTTATTATTCGGGAAATTATACATTTTATTTTAATTTTCGGATATAAACAGAAAAATGTTATATCATAGTAATATTAATAAAATAAAATTACTATGTTTGAAAATTGTATTTAACTTGATAGTTTGTACTGTGAATATAATAATTTATGTATGAAAATTGTATAAAATAATACAATAATAAAGCAAAATTATAAAGGAAATCTTGCATGCTGAATGCAGAGCTCGAATACGTCAAAGCAATTTATTACACTAACTAACATAAAATATATTATTAAAAATAAGTAAATAAATTCATCATCAATTATAAAACCTACCCATTGAATTATTGAGTACAAGACATTTAAAACTATTTTTATTACAAAATTAAAAGTATAAAAAAACATTGTATTTCAAATATGGTTTATATTTTACCAATTATCGAACACCAATACACATTATTGTGTAATTACAATTTAAAGGTTAATCAATAAGACGCTTGGCAAGTACTTGCATGGGTTAACTGTCCTCGATTAAAATGCATTATATCGCCGACCAAAGCATTGAAAATACCAATTTTGCGAGTAAAAATAACTAAAATTAGAATTATGTAATAAAACTAAGAGCGTTATCTGCAGGTATTCAGATATCAGATTGTTCAATGTAAATATTTGCTATTCTCTATATTCGCAACGTGATTTCATACCTACGTTTAGAAATTATTACCACTACAAAAGAAAATGCAACGCGTTATTTTTTTTACAATTATATTTAACACAGAGACAATGATTTCACTTTATGTGCATAATCTATTCAAAATATATTCAACGATCCTTGGCCTTTGCAAAAACAATGACTAATACATTATTTTGTCTCTTGACGTTCGTCGGTTACATGATAAAAAAATATATCAGTAAGGAAAATTGCCTAAAATAATATCGAAACACATATTAATTTTAATCCCATACAACTAAGTTTAAACTATTATTTTTTTTTACTCTTTTGGGTACCTAGGCAGTTACTTTTCGAGGAAATCGATTTTGATGTTTCTTGTCACTTTTAACTCACGTATAGCTGTTTGACTGGTGATATAATTTGTTATAAAATAGTGCATTATTTAATATTGGTTTATACCGCATTTTTTAATTGAAATGCCTCGCTCTATTAGAGTGTTGTTCTTTTGTGCGGCAAATATAATTGAACATAGTATAAAATCGTCTTTTCTTCAAGACAATTACGTCATACAAGTCTTTAGTGATGCGCATTGTCGACTCATTTAATTCTTTTTTAATAAATCGTAAAATGCCATTACATTCATGTTATTAATATTTTTTTCTAGATTTTTAGGTTTGATTTGTATAAATTCAACAATTGGCGATCTGTTTAACTATTACAGCTACAAATTGCCACTAACGCCTTTCCCTTCATACTTTCATCACTGTATTTAGAGATAACAAACATTAAAATTCACGAAATCAGAGTAAACCTGAATGAAATTATTATTATTTTTTATTTCACTTACGCCTGTAACGGCATTGAAAGCAGTATAATAATTTTTGGTCGAAGAAAAAATAACTTTTAGACTCTACAAGAAATCTAACCCATGATTACAGTGTTTGGGGTAATTGTTTTTTTTTCATTAAATGTTGAGGCAAATATATTATGAGTCCCGCTACTATTTTGGTTTGGTGACGTTTAGATCAGTTTCTCCCCAATTATATAATGAATAAATATACGCCACAAGAACGATCAGAAATAGTGACGAAATTGGTCTAAATATCACAATAACCAAGATGGCGCGCAATTAAAAATAAACTTTTGCTCCACCATTTATTTTGTTTTTGGTTTTTTTCGCCGTATTTTTTAATATTTTTAACATTTTCGGCCACCTGTCATATTTACACAAATGTTTGGCAGAAATTTTGCGGCAAATTTGTCCGGGACTTAATAATAATGAGTTGAAACATTTGAGTGAGAACATTTAATATATTCTTCATTCAACAATTAGAAATTTTTTAAGAAAGTTTTTAATGTTAATATTTTTGCGATACCTTACCTACTCTATTAATATAATGCTTAAAATCCACCTTGTACATTTATAGGAGGTCGTATGTAGTACTATGAAAATGATTCATTATGACAAATAAAATAAATAATTGAATAAAACTTTTTATTGGCAAAATATAATTTATGATCATAAATTTTCCGTGTGATATTTCCCTGCACTATCAAAGTTGTCACAACACATCGGCTGTGTCAGTCTTCAAGTGACCAGCTCGGCGGCTACTCGTGTGTATATCTCTATAAGATAAGGAAATAAACTTATTATCAGACTGAGTTTCAATTAAAATCCAGTTTATTTGATTCCTAACTCGACTCGGTTACCGGACTAAGTTTATGCGAGTGATAAGAGTTCGCGATAACGGACTTCGGTATCGGCGATAAGAAGATCTGTAAATGTGGTGTAAAGTGTATTCTCCATCATGGCAACTGTTTCACCTGTGAAAAAGCGTTCCATCGATGAATATCCCGAACACCTCAACCCCTTCAAGGACGAAGACAATCATTCCAAGCTCAAGTTCTGGACTCTGAGCCGCAAGAGTTTCAGGAGCAATAGTTTCAGCGTGCCCTTGAAAGATTTCAGGAACACTTGGTAATATAAAGTGATCTTTGATTTCATTTTTTACAACACGATCTCTAATTGAGCAAAAAGTATGTCAATCATAATATATTCATGCTTTTCAGAAATGATATAATTTGTTTTGTATATTGTACATTTAATTGCTTTGGACGAGCGAAGCGAATGTATCGATAATAATTATAAATAAACTACAGATGCGGATTTTATTTATTTATGTTTGAGAAAGTGTCTAAAAATAAACGATGACATTCGACCATCACAGAAACTGATTTCATCGCTTTGTTATTATTGAAGACACGCAAATGCCAAAAGTCCCTTGCATAAATAAAATAGTATGTAATTGAAAACTATTAATATAACAATACAACAAACTGGAATCTGTATGAGTCACACAAAACAGTACAAAGTTTATATTTGAACATAGTGAATGATTTTAGTAGAGGTATCGTCTTATCGTAAAGATTTCAACATTGTGGATTACAAATATTGGATTTATCAATATTATCGGTGTGTAGTATGTCGAGATCATAATTTCTTTTACATTTATATTGGGCGTATTGGCGAATTCAATGTACATTATAATGAATCGTATGAAAGGATCTTTTGTGTGGAGATAAGCTGACACAAGAAGTACGTATCCATATGAATCACATCTTCAATATCCATCACTAAATAATAATTCTGACCTGATCCTCGACCTCAGGTCAAATAATTGTTTATACAGAAGCAATCTACACGGTGCATTGCGTTTCTATTACAACACGATTTGCAATTGAGCAAATAAAAGTACAACAACCCAATGATATATCAATCAATGTATCGAATTATTGCGTTTATTTGTTTATTCAGAGACGTTGTGAAAATAGGGCAATTTATTTCGTATTTCATAGAGCAAGTCTCAAAATTGAGACATCGTAGAGACACTGGTCTAAATGAAGATGTTGTAACATACAATATTATAATTTTGCAATTTGAATAATCGCCCTTTTATGTATAAATAAACTGTTTTTTTAATACTATAAATATACAATTTTTTATATACGCTTCGAGGGGCTTTTTCATAAATTTTGTTTGTTTTTTGTACACATCAACGTGTTAATTTTTTTGTCTGTTGTTAACCTGTCTGTTATTAACTATTGGGTACTAGTTACACAGGTCACCGACAGAGCGGCTTTTTATTTACCTTACAATCCAGGATACCAGAGTAAACCTGGATTAAGACGATCGATCCTGATTTTAATAATATTATTCCCGATCTCCCAGTCGTAATAACCGATCAAATATTTTTTTTGACGAGTGCGATTTGAACCTATGACCACGATATTTTTAGCCACGCACCTTATCCCCTGGGCTATTATGTCGGCCTTATTTTATTAAAATTTCTTATTATTCATTTTTGGTACTTTAAAAAGTAGGTTAAATTAAATTAATTTATATAAAAATGACACAAAAAGAAAGAACATACAAGAAACATTTTTTTGTTAATTTTTATCTTTTCACGTTTCATTTACAATATATAATTATTACATATTTTCCAACGAGAGCACAACTCTTTCAAGAGGGTTAATTAAAACGACGTTCTATATAATTAAAACGGACCATAAAGATCATAAAATGTTATAATTCACCTTTTTATATTCATATAATAAGCACTTTAACCAAAAACTTTCCAGACGCTTGATAAATAAGTTTTCCTTATCTGTAAAATTATGTATGGTATTTTTTTTAATATACCTACGCATTCATATAAGAAACAGGGAAAAATTCCTTCTAAAATAACCTCGGTCGGTTTAATCTGGTGGAAAATGTTTGCGGTAATATTATATTTATCTTATCTATCGTTTTTTAGTACTGGCGATTGATATTCAATGATTAATGGTGTCGATAAAATATACTTTACATACAAATAATTGTATAAATTATGACAAAATATTTATACTTCACACTGTGAAAACGGCCGTGGATCTCGTGTGTAATTTAGAACAGTTATTCATAATAAAAACACATGTCACAATTTAAATGCATTTTATCACGTCGGTATGACCTTTTATACCAAATCATCCAAACACTCGATTTAATAAATAAAAACGTGTGTGGCCTAAAATCTAATTATATATATAATATGTTATCGCAATCATCAGTGATTTTTTTCGTTCGTGAAAGTTAATTACCTTGAAAGTTCGGGTCATTGACGATTTAAAATGATATTTATTAATTATATTTTCATATCATAAAATTATTCAATTGATTTTTATATTGATGTGTTAAAGGCGAAATATAAAAAAATACTGGGTCCAAAAACACCGGAATAATAAAGAAATACATAGAATTAAATAAAGCCTCTGTTCGTATTGGGTAGAAAATAGATGTATGTTTTTATAAGTGTAAAAAATCGGTTAAAATATAAAATGAATGCAGAATGTTATGCTTCATAAAGAAAATGACTTTTGAAAATGTACCATTTATAATATTTTTGTCGATTTCGATCAATTTTACTGTATCCAATATGCTTTTAAAAATGTAATAAAATTCTATCCTGTTATGACATAAATGACAAGCTTAAAATATACTAAGTACAGCTTAGGTTATGTTTAATAACTGGTTTATTTAACAATGGTTATATTTTGTAGTGGCATTGGTTATTAAAATTACAGATTTTTTTCGAGAGATTTTGTCTCAAACATTTGAAAATAATTATTAAATTTACTTTTAAAAAAATAATATGTTATTACCTACCTATTATTGCATTTTGACAGAATTTATGTAGGTGAACTTCACGGAAGTTATAATTTTTTGTACCAGTTGTTTGATTTTTGATACGATATGTCGTCGATTAATATTTATGAAAGTAAGTATACCTATGAGTCATAAAAATACTGGTCATACCATAATTTAATGCTAATAAAAAGACTACCCACTACACAATATTTAAAATGGACCAAATATGAAATATAAATACTTGAATAAATTTTCATGTTATTTAACTATAGATTAAATCATAAATCTTACTTAAAACTCCGTTACATTATGTGATTTGTCATAATTAAGTATTGTATTGTATGTTTGTTAGAAGACACCTTCGCTTCTTAGAATATTCTCAAATGCATCGTATGATATCTATTCATGGAACAAACAGAATGTGTGGGGTAGAATTTATAGTATCTTAGACAGGAAATAGAAATAGAAGACTAGACAGTGTCCAGCGAAGAAAATTACAAATAAAAATATCTCCTTATTATAGAAATACTCCATAAATAAACATACGTTGTGGGCAGATGAGATTTACTCATTCATTTGACAAATGCACGATTATTAAATTTAATAAAATACAAGTTGCAGAGGCTTTTGTGGAAAACTATACGGTTTATCATATAATTATATTATTTTGGTTATCATTTATGGTGCGAAATACACAATTCAACGTATGCTTTTATTTTAGTCTATACAGATAATGATCACAATGAATTGTAAACATTAAAAACATATGGTGACAAAAGCACATGTTTCATTTCCTTTTAGTTTTGATTATATTATTAATGTGTCCCGACACAGTTTGTATTTAAAAAAAAAACAGTGACACTTTATGATTATAGTATACCTGTTATTTCAATTTTAAATAAACGGTGTCACGGAAATCAATATAAATGAAGTATAAGACGTACTATTTTTATACAAGAATATTATCAAGGATTCACTTTTATGAACCCCGTAATCGTATTATTAGATACCTAACTGTGGTTAGATAATTAAACAATACACATATTGTTGTTGGTATTCCCTTAAACTGGTAACTATACATATTTCAATGATAATATACATAAAAATATGAATTTAATAAAGTAAGTAATGGTAGATACACTATACAAATTCTTGTTTATTAACACACATTTTTTAATAATTAAAAAGCGAAAATCGAGTACTGAAAGACCAGCTTTCGAGCTAAGTGTTCCAAATGGCCGACGAATGGTTAACACCAGACACTTCTTGTCTAATTGAACATCTTCACCCACGCCATATTCTCTCATGCATTCAATATAGAATACAAATTTATTATGTATCCACTTCAAAGTGTATTCGACAATATGAATGTATCGATAAACAACTTCATGGAGATGCTATTGAACCCGAAAAATACTAAGTAAAGGTCACATCAATGTGTTTTATGATTGTTTGCATTTTTTCAACAATCGATGATTCTCAATAACATCAATTTTTATTGCAGGAGTTTTAAATCTTTCACGAAAAAGGGGAGACGTGAAATAAGCAGCTCGCAAACTATCAAGACTGAACCGGAAGAAACGGTCACTTTTAAAAGACAAAACAGCTGTAAGTGTAACCAAATTAATAATTATTATGGTAGTTAGTAATAGATAATTAAAATTTCAGTATCAGCCAGCAGCACTCCAGCAATAAACGAAAATGTGAATGGAAATGGGGGCGAATTCAATAGATATGTTTATGGAGGTTCTGTAACTCCTTTGCCAAGGTTTCGTTTTCACGAAAGAGGCAGTTTGAGAATGGATAAAACTCCCGTTAGGTTTGTTACCTTAAATACTTATTAAGTTAAAATCTTATTTAAAAAGGCATTTGTTTAATGATTTGAAATTTTTAGTAATGCAAACAGTTTGACAACCTCTCCAATACAAGACGATTCTGTTGTAACTAACAACGATAGTATGAATTCCGACTACCGAGGATCAATGCAAAGTCTTCAAAGTGAAAATGCATTTGGTGAAAATAGAAATACTCCGATCAGAGCATCAGCAAGAAAGAAAAGGAAGGCTCCATTGCCACCCCCGAGAGTCAATAGTACATTATCAAGCTCTACGGTAATTATTTCACATTTATTACTAGGTTCTTTTACATGTAATTTATTTACAAAAACTGTTTTTAGGAGAGTTCATTATTGAACAGAACTGAAACTGATTCCGGGAATATTGAAGCAGATAATTCTTTTCTAAATATTGAGCTTAAAATTGTTGAGGAGGATGAGATTGTCAAAGATGCCATTACTCCAAATTTACAAAACAATAAAAGCCAAGAAACCACACCAATAGAGAAAACCAAAGATATCGAAGAAGAAGCTAAGGAAGATGACGATGACATTGAATTTAGTGAATTCATTGTAAGGAAGGAATCTTTGAGAAAATCAGTTGCTGATATGAATTATGTCATGGAGAAACTAAAATTAGCAGAGTCAAAGGATCAAGATCAAAGTCTTTTTACAAAGATTGATATAGTTTCTTATAAAAGACACCAAAGTATTGATCATAAAGAAAACGAAGACGAAGTGGCTACTGAAAATCCTGTAAATAATAATGTATTGGAAGATGACTTGAACAAGATAGTTGAAAATGGACCACAAATTCAAACTTTAAAATGTAAGCTAGTCGATCAGCCACCTCAAAAATATAATATAAATGGTCATCAACAAAAAATAGACCGTTCAACTGAAAACCCCGATACTGAAATCGTTCAAATTAGAAACAACGGATCAGTCACCAAAGGAAATATTAACCCAAATGGAAGAGTCTTAGCAATGAAACTTATATTTGACTCTCCCTCACCAGATGAAAAATTATCTCCTGATTCACCTAATTTTCCAAATCCCCTGCCAAAGCCAAGAAGAACAAAATTGTCAAAATCATCTTCTTCAGACGAATCAACTAAATCTGAATCACCTTTACCTAGTCCATCAAATTTCAAAGAAAATTTGATATAAACAACCAAAACATATTATGTAGATTATTTCGATCTGTGATGGCACACACTACATGCACAAATTATAATCCATAAAATTATTAAAATATGCCATTTTAAAAATATTTTTCAATAATGAACTAAAAATTAATAATAAATTCTAATGTTTTTGTAACAAATAAAACAGTCAGATATTTAATTGCAATTAGAGTAAATTATTATAATTATGTATATGATTTAATTTATAGTAAAAAACAAATTTGTTTCAGACATTTTATTTATGGAAATATAAAAATGAAATATGTAGTTTTATTATAAAATAAAATCATTTTTCAAGTTATTATATTAAGGATTGATAACCTTAGACACTCTATGTCTTTTGTATTTGATAAATCTTGGAAAATTTGTAGCTACAGTACTGACAGTAGAATAATGGTCACCTAAATTATTCTTTTCTTCTTTCAACTGTAAATTATTTAAATTATTAATCAATAATTAAATAAAATTGACTGTCGGTTTAGTGTTAAAAACTTACTTTGCTTTTAAATATGGGTAGTAAAGCGGTCATTTTATCAATGAGATGGACTTGTGCAGCTAGTAAATCAGTTTCATCTTCAGCAAAAACATCCATCAGTGTATCTATTACATCAGATAAAACCCATAATTCGGTTTCCTTAAATGCTCTTGTTGTTAAGAAATCAGCTAAATGTATCAAAACCTCGGAGTGTGCCTGTTGACTTAAAATCTGAGCTAAGCTACCCAACATTCTCGTGAGATTCGTTCGTATTTCAGAGTTTTCACACTTGTTTATGCCTTCTAAAATAAGCTAGAAATCGATAAAAAAATTAATATACTGACCCATAATCATTATTTTAGATGGAATATTTTTGTCATACCTCTATATCAGATATTTGAAGATTTTTATACAAATCGTAGGCTGTTGAGGCTTCTGCTTTATTTTTTAGGTTAAACCGACTTAATACTGCCCTCATAACTGCAGTTCCAGCTTCAAATATGTTTTCATTATCAATTGGGTTGTCTTTTTTAAAAATAATTTCTCCCGTTTTCACCCAAATATTATAAATGCCTTCATGGCCTTCTAATAATTCCAAAGGTAAGTTTGTTATTAAATTATTCATGCAGAAGAAAGCTCTTGATTGAAGAATAAAATATCTCTTCTTTATTCGTTTTCCTTCTTCGGAATCTTTAAGAATATCAATTACATTTTCTGGAAGTGATACCGTTTTGAACCAAATTGATTTCACCAAAGAACTAGTAGTAATAGCTTCAACTATTTCAATAGGTAATGTATCTGTAACAAATGAATCACATTCATTTTGATTCATAGTGGAATCTCCCTCATCAAAATAAATTTCATCGGGAATCTCTTCGATGTTTTCATATTCATCTGAAATATTTATAAAAGGTTATAATCGGAAAAAATTATTAAACTGTATAGTAAAATATCAAACCTTCTTCTGAACATATATTAGTGACAATTTCTAAAGCGGTTTGTTGAGCATCTAAGGTGTGTTTTAAATCATCAATTTTCTTTTGAACTTCACAATCTAATAAAAGTTTCTGATTTTCTGTCAATTTATCGCTCACTGGGAGACTGCTTGAAATATTAGCACAAGCTTGCCTCACATCATACGACAAAACTTCAGCGATACAATTCATTGTATTCAATATGTCTTCCGATTTAAAGTTTTTAATATTCTTCAAATTAATCAAGGCCCCCAATGCAAGAATTTTAATAAGAAGATCAGAACGTGTTTTTACACTGATAAAACACAAGTTTTTTAAATCATTCTCTGAAGAAAGTACTTCTGCAGCTTCTGAATTGTCTTCCAATATTACGCATATGCAATGAAGAACAGCAATAACAATATCTATTCCGAAAATTTCTACATTCAAACATTTTTTTAACAGCTCGACCAATTTAGATGAGTTGACACATTTAATTGGTATGCCTGAAAAATATCCCAATTCAATTAATATTTTTCAATATTCAAAGAGAATTAAAAACTTACCGGAACACTCGCACAAGTTCCACAACAAATGAACACAGTGTAAAAATGCCTCTCCTTCCTCGTCTAATTTCCCGTTTGGTGATAGTTTTGGTTTCCAATCATGACCATACTGGAAATTTTATATTGATAAAAAATACCCAAGAAACATTAAATGATATCTATTCTAAGTTCATGGTAAATGCCTTACCTTTTTAAAGAAGGCTATCAAAGGAGTCATTGTGTCTTGTTCAATTAAATGATCACAATAATCCATTCCTAAAGCTGAAAAATTTCTCAAAGTTCCAGCTGCAGCACATCTTACTATAGCAGAATCGTCATACATCAGGGGTGCGGCTACCTTCACGATTTTTTTACTTATGATTAATTTCCTGCTTTCGTCACTCTCTAAAGCTGTTGCCATAGTTTGTAAGCCGCATATTTTTTCTTCAATATTAGGTCTCTAAAATAAATCGATGATTAATACACCCTTCAAATTTAAAAACTGTGCAATATTAATAAGGGTTACCTTAAGATATGCTAAAATTTGGTCACTTGGAATAGCAGAACCCAATTCATTGTTTAATTCGCAACCTTTGGAAGTATTTGGTGTATTTCCATTAGCTTTTCCATTTTTTACTCCATTAAGTTTTTTGTCTTTTTTGTTTAGGTTGACTTTCCCCATTGTAGATCAAAATACAATCGACGTACACTTTATAAATATTCACGTGCTGTCAACATAACCTCCAAACGTCAAACTGGCTCGGTGCTGCCAGTAATACTGCAAATATTAATTTATTATATTTTACCTGTACAAAAAATATATTATTAAAGCTATTACCTAACTATTAAATAAATTTTAAGTCCAAATTGAAAATCGTTGAAAATTAATTATTTAATCAATAAGGAAATGTACGTTTGGAAATTCTTCATTTGCATTGTGATCGGTGAGTATTTTGTTCTTTGAATTTGTATCATATTGTTTCTGCTTTCTTGAATTGAGGTAAGTACTAATCATAAATTAACTAAATTTATTTTAGGACACAAGTCAGCTTTGCTTTAGCTTGAATGCTTAATGGCCGGAATTTCGGTAAAATAATCTATACTTATTATAAGTTGGTATTCTCTTTTTCATATAAATCCACTTTATATATGAAAAAATGAAGGAAATTGTAACATTACACATGCTGTAAAATATAGTTTAATGATGGAATCCTGTGATTTCTGTTTAAAATACCATGCTTATTATAAAGAGTGTTTAAATAGTATTTTGGCGATGCATAAATTGTTTTATTAAATATATAATTAAATTGTATGATATATTTAATATACGAGGAGTTTGCGTGACTTGGACTAATTTTCCAAAGTAACTTTAGGGTGCAATTCCACGAGGGATGTCAGTCGGCGTCGAGACGCCCTCAGGTGACCAACCCTTGATTATTTCCTTCTCATTTTCAGATTTTTCGTAAATACGTACTAATAAGTTCACTATTTGAACTTTCCAGTTTATTAGAACAGCAGCTACGGAGAAAATATTCAAAATTCTGTCCATACTGAGCAGGAGGCTGCGTTTAAAACGCTATACGCGTTTGCAGTCCAACGATGTGAGTGTTTTTTATTTATTCCCAAAAAAATAAAACTAAATGAAACTTTTTTTTAAATTTTCTCTGGCTTGAGGTATGAATAATACTGATTCATATACATATATTTCCGATATAAACTATTCATTAACCGTAGCATATTAAAATACGTAGAACGATTACAAGTGAATCTAAAATTCACTTTGATACAAAATACTAGTTTGTTTAGAATTCAGTCGCCCTATAATTTAGTCTCGCAATACTGACTTATTATGGTGTAACGTTATTATACCTCGTACAAACTGATAATTATCACACAGGCCGTTTCAAAATTAAAACAAATTAAATTTATTTTGAATAAATACAAAAAAGGCCAGGATCTATAAATTATTTTTCACTCAACTTTATTTGCTTAGCTTAAAATTCGCAGTTATTGTGAGGCATTAATTCCATTTTATCGTAAAAATGGCTTACTTAACATTTTATTTCAAGGAAATTAAAATGTTAAAGATACTGAAAATGCTCATAAACCAATGGCAAATTTATATTCGTAATAAAATAGTGAAGTACCTAGTTTACTCATACTTGAAATACTATATTTAGAGAAGGTAAACATCAATAATTATAATTTGTCTTGAATACTAAAAAAAAATCCAATCTATTCTATGTTTGCTATTTTTATAGAGAAAATATCGTACTTCAAAGATGCTCAGAGACAAGGTAGTACTAGTATTATTAGTAATATTTTATTTTGAACTCTATAATCAATTTGAATAGTGAATTTGCGCGTCTAATATAAGATATTTTCTCAAAAAATTCGTTCTAAGCATTTTTTAAATATAAAGAACAACTGAACATAATAACAACTGAAACTAATAATAACATAACAACAACTGAAACTAATATCAAATTAATTTAGTTAATGTTAGTGAATTTAATTTAGCAATATATATATATATATATATATATATATATACTCCATAACTATATATATATATATATATATATATTACTTAACATTAAAAAAAACTAGCCAACACGATATCGCCTCTACAGTGATTCTGTTCTACTTGAGTATTAATACATAATATAAATATTCACTTCTTATAATCCGAGTAAAATTGGTGTTTGTGTTGACAAAAACTCTTGCTAAATCAAATTCATTAACTCATCACTAACATTAACTAAATTAATTTGATATTAGTTGCAGTTGTTGTTAGTGTAAACACAATTATGATATAAACTAGTAATAAGCTAATTGACGTCCGGAGATAACTGAATTGGTTTAACTCTCCTTATATTGTACAAATACACTCTACCCTAATGGATATTAATACTCGTAGATATGTTGACTTTGTAAATAGCTATTATTTAGTATCCTATAAGCTGCATACTAACTACTAGATATAATTATTTAACTGTGATCAATGCTCGATTTTTTAATGGTGACATCATTAAATATTTAACTATGGAATTTAGAAGTTTATCGAGACAATTGCAACGATGGCTTTGTTCAGTCTGAAAAAGTGGTGTTTTACTGAAAGACAACATTCGTCTATGTGTGTTTTGAAAACAATTATTCAGCATGTTACCTTTTATATATTAACCAGAAACAATGGCCCTTTGTTTTTCAGACGCTCGTTCCGTTTTTTTGTCATGGTCTGTGTTTGTTTCATATTAAATGTACACATTTATTTTTATCCTACAAAAAAGACTAGTATGAATATCCGATTTTCACATAGATCATGACAAATAATTTTAATTCATTTTTTAATGCTGCTTTACAATTTCACGTTGAAACAATATTATGATCAAGAAGATATTAATTGTTTAAAATCTAGTAATACATTTAACAATAAGTTAGTGATTTTCATCGATTACCCAATCGATCTACCCAGATCAAACAATATCGCGTTGTAAAAAGGATTCTGTGTCAAAATTAAAATACAACAACAACAATATAAAATTTTACGATGGTTCGTGAAGACAATCCCAAAAATGGAGCTTTGTATTAGATTTTACCTTTTAGCGTGAAAGCCTCAAAAATAAAAGCAACCCTTTTAGATCAACGACCTCCCAGTCGAGTAATAAAATTTGACATTTATATGAAACCTGAAAACACCATATATATATATATATATATATATATATATATATATATATATATATATTATGGGGTTTAAATGGGGTTATGCATGCGCAACATAAGATGATCTGACTTCCCAGTATCTCATAGCCACTGCTGCCCAATTCCTATCTCTACCTCCTCGTGGTGGACCCTGGAAACCTGAACAAGCTAGTTAGTTAGGATCAAATTAATTATCTTGGCAGCGAGTGCGATTAGGGCGAACAGAGAAGGGAGATCCCTCTCCGGAGGTTGTGCGTCAGGCCGATCACCTACCATGTAAAAACTAACATCCGATCACGAAACCCCCCAGCAAAAACATGACAGTACAACCCAACGATAATACACTTACGGTGCAGGGCGTCAGACACCCAGTACCGGTGGTCGTGGGTGCGAAAGCAGGCTCGCGGGTACCGTCATCCAACTACTGCAGTGTCGCGGGGGTGCATATCCTGGCCCCCGCTGCATATAAAGCTACAGGATACAAATCGAAAGGGGACTTAAAGTTAGGAACGTGGAATATTTTAAGCTTGAATAGACCGGGCGCTATTAAAATGCTCACAGACCAATTGAGCCGTTATCGCATGAGTATTGTTGCTTTACAAGAGATAAGATGGACAGGAAACGGCACATCGAAACACAATGGATGGACAATCTTTCATAGCGGCAGTAATTCTAAGAAAGCCTTCGGTACCGGCTTTGCAGTCAGTGACAAAGCAAAACATATTGTCATTGACTTCGAACCTTTTAACGATAAGATAGCTAGACTAAGGATAAAGACTAAGTTTTTCAATGTTAGTTTATATTCGGTACACGCTCCCACGGAAGACAAAGGAGATGACGTAAAGGACGCTTTTATGATAACTTAGACAGGTTTATAGAGAAGGCACCAAAGCACGATATAACAATTATTTTAGGCGATTTAAATGCCAAGATCGGCAATGAAGTTACACATAGAGCCATTACAGGAGGCAACAGTCTGCACGAAATTTCAAATAACAACGGCGAAAGGGTAATTGATTTCGCCGCAGCAAAGGATATGGTTAATGTTAGCACATTCTTCCCAAGGGCTAACATACACAAAGGAACGTGGGTCAGTCCAGGTGGCACGTACACTAATCAAATTGACCACGTGCTAATCAATAGACGGTTCAAATCCTCTATTATCAACGTTCATACTTGCAGAGGAGCAGCATTCGATTCGGACCATTACTTAGTAAAAGCAGTTTTTAGAGCCAGAATATCGAATGCCAAAAAGGAAAAAATAAATAAAAAGAAGAAACTCAACCTTGTTAAATTAGAGAATGAGGTATGTGCAAAATCATACCAGGCATCCATGGAAAAGGCGTTAGAACAGGTTGAGGAAATAAATAGGAATAATGTAGAATCTAGTTGTAATCTAATAAAAAATATTATTAAGCACACGGCAGAATCAACTTTGGGTTACGAGACGAAAAAGAAAATGGCTGGTTTAACACAGAATGCGAGAGTATTATTAAGGAGAAGAACAATGCCCGTGCACAAGTTCTTAATTGCAATAGCTTAGAAAATAGAGAGAAGTACAAAGAACTTCGTAGGAGTAGTAATAGAGTCATACAGTCGACGAAGAGGACATGGCTAAAACAGCAAATTATAGATGCTGAAATGTTTAGAGATAGGAATAATGCTAAGGAATTTTACAGGAACGTTAACAATAGTAGGAAAACGTTCAAACCTAGACTAAACTTTAATAGGAATAGCAAAGGCGAACTTCTCTGCGATCAGGAAAGCGTTTTAAATAGATGGTCGGAGTACTTTAGCGACCTATTAAATGATAAGAATAGCGATAAGGTAGCCAATAAGAACGCTAGTCTGTACCAACACGCCGCGCAACCACAAATACCACCACCCACCTACGAAGAGGTGTGCCACGCCATCAGAGGACTGAAGAGAGGGAAAGCCCCCGGGATAGACGAGATCTCCAGCGAACTCATAGCATACGGCGGGGATGCTCTATGGGCGCTATTACATAGTTTAATAGTATCTTTATGGGAAGGCGAAACGCTACCGAAGGATTGGGCAAGTTCGATAATTTGCCCACTCCACAAAAAAGGTGACGTTAGCGTGTGCAGTAACTATAGAGGGATATCCCTACTATCAGTTATGTACAAGATATTCGCCAAGGTTTTAAAAAATAGGCTAGCAGAATACGCGGAGGAATGCTTGGGAGACTACCAAGCCGGATTTAGACAGGGCGTTCAACAATGAACCAAATATTTACAATTAGGCAAATATTAGAGAAGTGTAATGAGGCCGACGTGGAGACTCATCACTTGTTCGTAGATTTTAGGCAGGCATTCGACACAATCGATAGGGATATTATTTACAGCACGATGAGAGAGTTTGGGTTTCCCGAAAAACTCATAAGTCTCTCAAAAATGACGCTGACAGACACCAAAAACTACGTACAGATAAATGGTGTACTGTCGGAGTCTTTCATCACCAGAGCAGGCGTAAAACAGGGGGACGTGATATCCCCCTGTTATTTTCATTAGTTTTAGAAAAGGTTATGCGTCTTGCAGGTTGTAGCAATAAGTCTAATATCTTCTATAAGTCTTTTCAGGTACTCGCTTTCGCAGACGACGTAAATATTATCGCTAGAACTAAGAACGTGTTAATTGATAAGGTTAGAGCAATAAGGGATGCCGCCAAAACAGTAGGATTAGTTATAAACGTTGAAAAAAGTCAGTATATGCATGTGACATCCAACTCGGAATTGGTAGCACATCGTAGCCTGAAGGTAGACAATGACCACTTTCAGCAGGTTGACTCTTTTGTATATTTGGGAGCAGTGGTCACTAAGGAGGCTGGAAATAACCAGGACATAAACTCTCGCCTGCAAAGTGCTAATAGGGCGTATTTCGGCTTAGTACGCTTGCTCAGATCAAGATATCTAAGTAGAAGTACCAAGGTAGAATTATATAAGATGCTAATTAGGCCAGTACTAACCTACGGTGCAGAAACATGGGTTATTACCAAGACTGAGGAGGATAGGCTACTTAGGTTCGAGCGGAAGATTCTTAGGAGGATCTTGGGTCCTGTTCAGGAGGCACCGGGACTATTTAGAATCAGACGGAACGATGAGATTTACTCATTATATAAGAGCGTGAACGTAGTGCAATTCATTAGGGCTTTAACATTAGGTTGGGTTAAAGAGCAGGAGGGATAGTATCGGAAATACTATCCAGCAAGCCTGTGGGTAAGAGAAGGCAGGGTAGACCTAGGCTAAGGTGGGCGGACGAATTTTATAAGGTAGTTAGGAGTTTAGGAATTAATAACTGGAGGAGCGCGGCCTCCAATAGAAATAAGTGGAAGATGCTGGTGCGGGAAGCCTTGGTTCATCACTGAACTGGAGTGCTTATGATGATGATGATATATTACTTAACATTAAAAAAAACTAGCCAACACGATATCGCCTCTACAGTGATTCTGTTCTACTTGAGTATTAATACATAATATAAATATTCACTTCTTATAATCCGAGTAAAATTGGTGTTTGTGTTGACAAAAACTCTTGCTAAATCAATTTCATTAACTCATCACTAACATTAACTAAATTAATTTGATATTAGTTGCAGTTGTTGTTAGTGTAAACACAATTATGATATAAACTAGTAATAAGCTAATTGACGTCCGGAGATAACTGAATTGGTTTAACTCTCCTTATATTGTACAAATAAACTCTACCCTAATGGATATTAATACTCGTAGATGTGTTGACTTTGTAAATAACTATTATTTAGTATCCTATAAGCTGCATACTAACTACTAGATATAATTATTTAACTGTGATCAATGCTCGATTTTTTAATGGTGACATCATTAAATATTTAACTATGGAATTTAGAAGTTTATCGAGACAATTGCAACGATGGTTTTGTTCAGTCTGAAAAAGTGGTGTTTTACTGAAAGACAACATTCGTCTATGTGTGTTTTGAAAACAATTATTCAGCATGTTACCTTTTATATATAAACCAGAAACAATGGCCCTTTGTTTTTCAGACGCTCGTTCCGTTTTTTTGTCATGGTCTGTGTTTGTTTCATATTAAATGTACACATTTATTTTTATCCTACAAAAAAGACTAGTATGAATATCCGATTTTCACATAGATCATGACAAATAATTTTAATTCATTTTTTAATGCTGCTTTACAATTTCACGTTGAATCAGTATTATCATCAAGAAGATATTAATTGTTTAAAATCTAGTAATACATTTAACAATAAGTTAGTGATTTTCATCGATTACCCAATCGATCTACCCAGATCAAACAATATCGCGTTGTAAAAAGGATTCTGTGTCAAAATTAAAATACAACAACAACAATATAAAATTTTACGATGGTTCGTGAAGACAATCCCAAAAATGGAGCTTTGTATTAGATTTTACCTTTTAGCGTGAAAGCCTCAAAAATAAAAGCAACCCTTTTAGATCAACGACCTCCCAGTCGAGTAATAAAATTTGACATTTATATGAAACCTGAAAACACCCTAACCGAAATGGCTTTATGTTATTAACATACAAAAACAAGAATATGCCCTAACCGTTTCTTATGATAAAATCTAAACGAAATTAAAATACAATATATATAATAATTAATTATTTAAAATGTTCACACATCGAATCGTAGGAATACAAACTCTTCTCATATATCACATTTTGAAGGGTCGTGTATTCATCAGAAGCCACACAAAAGCTCTCTCTTGAAACTCATTTTCACGGTGGAGAAATTCTACTGAATGAAGCTCGTCTGCTAGAAAATGCCACTTTTGCATTCGTTTCAAAATGTGTTTTTCTACGAGGAAATTGCCAGTTTCCTCTCGGTTTGGTCACTTCTAATGAGAGATTCAAACATTCTGCTTGGCTTAACTTCAACACAGATCGCATTTCTAAAGACTTAAGCTTTAAAAAAATACTCAAACTAATTAAGGATTATTTTGGAAAAAAATAATCATGAATTCGATGATACAGATAATCAAATTAATTTGTTTTATAAATCCCTACTCCAAGCTAATTATGAGTAAGTATATACTCAAAATATATAAGGTTTTTCATCAGATACTAAAATTTAACTTATTTTATAATTAATTATTTCTTTGTACTGAGAGGAATTTATACTAATTATTAATTATGATAATTGTGTAAGAAGGACGATAATATTAATATATATTTCATTAATGTCTAGAGTATATTTTTAAAATTATATACGCCTCAGGAAGTTTATTTGGGAAGGTTTTCAAAAAAAAATTGACAAAACAGCGTGATAATTTATTGTCTGTCAATTATTTTAACTATTACTAGTTACACAGGTCACCGATTGAGACTTAATAATCATCCAAATGTTTCACTTACAATGCAGGAAATTAGAGTAAACTTGGATCAAGACGATCGATCGGGATTTTATTAATATTTTTCCCTTTTAGCGGGATTTGAACGCACAATTATAGTATTTGTAGCCACGTAGTGGAGATATTACGCTGGTTATTTTATTTTACTGTGTTTTTAATGAGTGTGATATTTTTTGCCGCATAGGTAACGTGTAGGTACATATTGGAAAAAGCCACTGTTTGGGTGTTGGTTAATAGGAGAACATTTCGATAGTGGCTTGGTCTTTAGAAAAAACACCCCCAAAACCACCCCAATAAATATGTGTACATAAAGGGGCGGCGGGTGGCAGTTGAAGTGGTTTCAGCACTACACCCTTCATCCATTAACACGCTGCTCTTTTCCTGCACATATCGGAAATCTATTATTACACCAATCTGCAATAAAATATAAATATTAAAATATTAAATTATATGGTTATTTAGGTTTGATTCTCTATTAAACAGAGCCATTTTTATCATTTTTACCTAGATAGAAAGAGATATTTTCCGCCTCGATTGATTCACAACCCATTTATCCGCCACAATGAATCAACGATTAATCGTCCCGATGCAAATATTCCTCCCATTCCTGAATATTTGAAATCTAGGTCATTGCACCGAATATACTCCGGAATTAATTGTTGAATCTACAATAATATTGTTACATTTTGATTATGTGACGTTTAGAATAGTTTCTCTAAAAATATTGTGTTGTCAGGCGCCCCAATTTATAATGGATAAATATACGCTACAAGAAGCAGAAATAGTGATTATATTTATTGAACATAATCTTTCCATTATAGCCACTCAGAGGTAATGTCTATACAACACAATAATTAAAGCGAAACTGATCTAAACGTCACATAATCAAGATGGCACGCAATAAAAATGTTGGTGGAACATTTACCCCAACTTTATATATTATAGATCTAGTAGCTCCAAATATAATAAAAAATAAGTCAAAATCAATACATATAATACCGAGTCGCGTGACAACAAATCTTAAAAAAAGTGAAAGAATACCTTAACTTAATAAATACTTAACATTTTTCGTACTTATTTCGAAAATAAATAATAAATTTATAAAATTGATAATGGCTTTACAGTGCAGATTCCTATGTAGTCTGAAAGATCATTTCACCCCATTAGAAACCCGTCATATTGAGTGCACAAAATACACGTCAACCCTGTGGCACAATGGCTGTCCTAGCCAGAATCGGACAATTGAGACTGGAAAAGAAAATTCAACCGAAGATACCAGATTAAATGTCGTCGTAAAATACCAGACTATTGTATTTCATATACCAACCCTTCTTATGTTACACATGATAACTTGTGTACGTATATTTATAAAGGGTACGCAGACATTTAATTGGAAAATGTTATATTTTATAATAAGGTTGGTTTACTTTGATACATAATACCAGCAAATTTATATATAAGATAAAAAATATATTCGGAATAATTCATGCACTCTGAATGATAATTGACGGAATCCCATTATTATTTCAGATATTTTTATGCTATTTTAACCTAACCTAACAATTTTATTGTTTGGTGCTGATTTTTTCGGCATAGTTCAAAATCGGAGTGATTAAAAACAATCTGCATTTATTATTTATGCGGCCCACTAAATATTTATGATTGCCTCTAATTTCAGAATCACTGGTCAATATGATAGATATTTAAAATAAATGGTTAAAATACTTATATCTCCTTTATTATCAAATTCTGTTTTAAAATGAATGTTTTCCATTATTTTGTTTTATTATGTTTCTCTCTTTTCATTTGTTATCATTATTATATTGCTTTTTTAAAGTTATTATAAAAAGTGTAAATATAACTGTTTAATTTAATGAGAAGTAAATTTTGCCATAAAGATAAAATATAATAAATCTGCATATTTTGTTATTCGAATCGAAATAGCCCATCTGATTATTGAAATATTATGAAGAAAGTATGTTTGTGACAGGAGGTGACAGTAACAAGATGCAGCGTCGCGACGACTTTTATATATTTATACAGGGAAAGTCTTTTGTTCGGGGGTTATGGGATTTTATGGGATGACAAAAGACTGTTCTAACAATATGTATGTATGACACCTGTATATGACTATCTACCATCCTTTGTTCTCTTGTGTATTGAGTTTTTTCATTAATGTGAAAAATCATTGCTATTCGATTATTCCAGTAATATACCGTGAATGGGGGATTTCCATCGCGTAGGAGGAATTTTCTGGTCTAGTTATAATCTGACATCTGGACAATATTGCTTATCTTTTCTTGCGATAAATTGCATTTTTGTCTCACAGTCGCAGGGAAACCCCTTATAACTTGTTCGGGCGCATAAAATATTCTGGATTAGGACCAGCTGGGCATAAAAAAGAATAAAAGAGTAGGTGGGAAAATAGAATCCATTTCCGCAGACAATAAAATGGAAAACAGCTACTCTCTGCACAAAATACGAATAATCGATATCCAATAAAACGCGATTTGAATGTGAACAAAAAAAATGTGAAAATCGCTTAATCGTAAATAATTAGTACAGGTGCGTCAAAACTACGCAATTCGATTAATATATATTCAAGTCACATTGATGTTGAATACACCTTAATTTTGGAATTACTCACATTTCGATAGCAAACTCAATTTAATTCTAAATTTTAACTAATAAATATTGTTTTCAAGTCTTCAGTATTCCTTCACGTTGAATTGTTTTCAGGAAATGCCTCTTTCAACGGAAGTTAACGAGGTTTGCGTCTGAAATAATTCAATTTGAAAGCAACACGGCACCGATCTCTTATTCGATTTGTCTGCTTTAATTAAATATTTTGAATAAGAGAAAAAAAATATTTTTCAAAATAAATTTGAAGTGGAAACCTTCTTCAGAAACATGGAAATCGGTCCTCGATTATTCACATTCGAGGGTTCTCATCGCGCCTCTTTCAAAAATAAAAATAATGACGTTTGGTTTTATTTCGGAATAAAAAAGTATATTATTCTTAACGCTTAAGGTTATTTTGTATAATGGAAATTGAATTCTTCAGCTTTTCGTCAGATCACGTAATCGGAAATCACTTGGGACGTGGCCAAAATGGATTCAAAGGCTCATCTGGGACTCCTAAATACGTGCCCTATTAACCCTGTACCTACCTGAGTCTACAATATAATATATCCAATGTAATATGGGAATATCTCAAAACTAAATATTTACCAAAAGAAATATCATCATGCATTTATTAACCAATAATGACAACCGGAGATGTGCCAAAGTCAAACGAATATTGCATTGACGAGTGCTGCATTATCATTACTGAGACTTGGGATTTCCCGTAATGCTCTAGTGGTACTTCAATATGTTATAATAATATAATATGTAAATATAAATAAATAAATAAAAAACTAAATAAAGTTTTCTCTGTGGAGTGCAATGAAGCGATATAAAGACAGGGGAAGACGTCGAAATTCTTCATACGAGTGGATTAATAAGAAACTAAAATAGAATACTATAATATTCGTTTGATCTTGGAACATCTCTGATGACAACCCAAAAAAGAAGCAATCAATAAATGGGTTAGAAACCTATAATATTATTATTAAAATAAATTCTATTTAATCAAATTTATGTACATCTAAATATAATTTTCTAAGAAAATATGGATTTCTTAATATCTCTCAATTTTATTAATCATATAAGTAACTTTGAAATAGTTTAGTATAAAATATATTGAATGATAAATATCATTATTTATGTTTTCTCCTGTCTACAGAGGATTGTGTCAATAGACAATATGCCGTATTCAATATAAGAGTGTGTTAGTGAGTCGTGCTATATGGTGGGTGTACGAATAGACTAAAGCTTGGTAGTATTGGTGTACACGCATACGCACCGCACGCACACACTCTCATTACAATATTTTATTGAATACGGCCCAATATGTACATACTTAAAAGAGATGTTCAATGCAAATATTCTTTTATCATATTCAATTTATACTTTTCTTTCGCAATTTATTTATCCAAAATGTGGTCTTGAAAGGAAATTACACAGTGCGGTAAAATGTTCTCAGTAAATGTAATGAAATATCGACAGGATGGCAAATCAGATTGGAAATACACAACATTATATTAGATTTGTATGGGTGCACTTGGTTACCCGATACCTAATGGCATTGGCAACAGCATATTTTATTCCCCTAACAAATATTTCAGACGTCCTGTAAATATTTTCAGCAGACTTGTCTTGTTAGTTGCCAGACTACTCGACGATGTACATATACATAATATAATAATGACACGGAAACTACAATTCGCTCAGAATATTTACATACATTTTTATATTCAATTCAAAGTGAGTTATAAAGATGGAGAATTTCCCCTTTTCAAATATTACGACAAACTGTTAATAATAATTTTCCATACACCAAGATCATTTACCAGTTATTCAGTTTTTTAATTCCTACAATGCACACTATTATTAAAAATATCCATATAATATTAAACATACAACATTTGTAAATTATTAACAAACTTCGGCCAAGAGGGTAAAATAACAGGTTTTCAATTGCTCACAATTGTAGAGCACTGCGGCTAACATTTTTATTTTATTAATTTATTATGTGGTAAAATGTATTATTATATTAGAATTTTCAGATATTGACAGAACAATTTTATAACATAATAATATAATAAAATTTAAAAAAAAATGCTTTATAGTTTGTCTCATGAATATAATAGTTGATGAATGATAACTCTAGATGTACATCACATAGAGAGTTAAAATAAAATAATACAATAATCAAATCATAAAGAAATTTCATAAAATGCATGCATCTTTCACTTTTCAATTTAGGATGTAAAAAAATCATAAATTTAATAAAAAATGTAATTTCTTTAGTTGTTTTTGTAAAAAATGTGGGACAATAAAAGTTAATTTTTCGATTTTAAATGCCGTTTTGGTACTTTTTTGGAGTCACATCTCATAAAAAATAAGTGCCACATTTTATTGGACTCAATAATAATAAAGCAATATATATAAAGGAAATCTCGAATAGGTCAAAGCACTTCGTTACACCCATTTGGATTAGGTCTGATTATTACCCACCTAATTGTCATCATATAATTGTAGAATTTGTTCATTGGATAATGAAGAACAATTTAAAATTCAATTTATTAATATTAAATATATAACCGATTCAGTATTATTTAGTCAATATAGGTAGCAATTAAATAAAATTTCTTGATAAATAAACTTTTGATATGCCTCATGGGTGTAAAATTTAGTATGTAATGTTGAATAATTCAGTTTCGTTTCGTAGATCTAGATTTGTAGGATTCATCAGTGTGTTGGCCTGGGAAACCATCTTTATTTACTATATTACATTGCTATAATATTCATGGCCAACTCTCTATCAAGGGACTTATCTTTTTATAACTAATAAATTTGTAACAAGTTTTTTTTAATTATACCAAATTCTGATATAGTGTACTGGATAATATCAAGTATTGATAAAATATCTAATCACTTTAGTCACTCCCCCAAATAGTTATTAGTTCAATTTTGTTAATAATGTTTAGTGTACACACATATTCTAATCAAAGAGCATCGTCATCACCATATTCATCGTTCAAATGTAAATGTAATACACAAATAAGGATAAATGTCAGTGAGGAATATGTGCGTACAAGGGTGCAATATGGCGTCCACCCTCCATGGAAATATGCCTTCCTGTTCCGGCGAGTGTTGGACAGGATGTGAAGTCACCACCATTCTGATGACAGCTCCAGATATAATAGTCACCCTTTTAATCTACTATCATATCGGACCACGTCAACTGGGCCAAGAAAATAATTCACAGTATGATATACGCCTACAAACAAAAAATATAAGTATATTTTAAATTTCTCTTATGACTATCATAGGTGTCAAGATATCTTATTCTCATAATGCAAATTATTTATTTTATATTTATAATCTTATTCACTATATGAAATTTATTTAACCGTTCCAAATATTTGCCGCCTTGTGGCCCAGTGGTTAGTGTAACGGATTCGTGAGTGAAGACTCCCGGGTTCGATTCACGGCACCGGAGTCACTTGGTAGATCTAGCTTAGCAAACTAGATCTTCAGCACTCATTGCTGTGTGGTGGCCTGGGAAACCATCTCTACTATATTCTCCCGTAAAGGCCAAGGTGGCCTGGCCAACCCCTTATAAAGGGACTCCCGTCAATAGGGAAGGCGTCACGGTATTTATTTATTTATTTAAATTTTTTATCTAATCCAGTAAGTAGACTTATTGCAGTACAAATTAATGTATCATGTACATTAAAAGCAAAATTTATACTAGATTTAGACTCTATTTATTTAACTAGATATATTTTTACTAAATATATCATTTTTAAAAGCAATTTTTCTTATTTCTTTTAAAAAGGATATATTTTTCTTTTGCTTTTTTTATATACCAAACAACACCCCTTAAAATACTATATTTGATGCGATTTCTTTTCAGCGTTCATTTCATTTTATTTTAGTATGTAAAAAATATCATTAATTTAATAAAAAAATTAATTTCTTTAGCAAAAATATAAATATTGAAGTTTGAATAACGAAATCAATTTATTGGTGGTTAATTTATACTATAACATATAATTTTTAACAAAAATGAAATATAAGTGCTACTTATTAACATTGCTTTTTTTTAATTTTAAGAGCCATTTTTTTTAACTACTTTTCATAAAAATCAGTGCTAATATGGCGGACTCTGCTAATAATAGTTAAGATCAACGTTAGACAGTGAATTAACACTTTGTGGTGTCTAAAAAACAAAAATTATTTTTTCTTTTATTCCACAATATAAAATTAAAATATAATTACGAATAAAAAAAGCTGCTTTATATTAGATTAATAGAATGTATTAAATTATTTTACTGTAGTTTATTAAATGATATGAATCTTAGATAAAGCACTTGATTATAGATCAATTATCAGAAAGGAAAATTCTTTGGTTTTCTCCAATTTATTATAGGAATTCTCAAGGGACAACCGAAACGCCTAACAAGCCTTATATATTACCTCATTCTACCGTCCCCCAATAAATATAATATATTCAATTCAAATGGTTTATTTTGTTAAAGTATAATAATATTCTAATATCATATAACAGATTGATAATGATAGGTGTTCAAAATGTAGACGGCAGCTCGTATATCATCGTCATGCTCATTGTCACAATGACTGAGATGTTCCAAAGTGACGCGGCCATCTCAAACTATTTTTTATTCGTATGAATATTAGACACTTATTTATTCTTATTGGCTTCCTTGGCATCTCTCGATCCATCTTGGTCATAATTTAAATAAGCCTTGATAAGCTAAGGCCTTTACAAAAAGGCCAACACAAGATTCGCCGCCATCAAAAACCGTAACATTGTTTTTATAAATGATTATCGGAAACACATAAATAAATTCGACGATAAAGGAAAAGTAATAAAGGTTTCCTCGTAAAATATGTCTACGGAGACCATAAATTTAGCACCTGTTTATTTCCTTCATCCCTTAACAATTTATACGAGCACCTTCCTTTACCGGCTAAACCGTTTCTCTAATTCTCTCTTTGGCAAGAAAGCCAATTTTCCATCCAGCTAAAGTTTGCAGCCACTCGGTATTTAATTAGCAATATGTATTGAGTGAAGTTGTTTAGCACATCGTCAATCTTCATTTACTTTATTAGTTGGTTCTTATGTATTACCGACAAGCTATTTAACGAGACAAAGGACTTACAAATTACCTTTTAAAGGCGACTCCTTTAACACTAACGACATTTCAAATATATTAAAATTTCATAAAAATAATCATTATGATCTGCTTTCGTGTAGTATTGAAAGATGGCGCTATAATTAGCTTTCGGAATCTATAAACATTTGTATTAATTTGTAAGTTGAATTAAAACAAAATGTGTATAACCAAAATATATTTTTTTATTATTCAGTTACATGAGACTGAAAAAGTGCATTTGACTACCCTACAAAATCATCCCCTGTCAAAATGATCAACCATTTACTGTAGTTAAATTAAATTTGAATTATATTGGATAATTTTCAAACAGGTTAATTTCGACACGTTGAGTATAAACTTTATATTATGAGGTTTATGAAAAACAGGCGCGGTTGTAAAAACCTAAAAAAAATCACCATTCTAACCAAAATCAAACATTATTGTATATATGTAATACATGTATAAATTAATTTAGTGATTACTTTCTAACGGATAAAGGGTGTTTTATAAATATTAACACGCTCTAATCCATACTATACTTATCTTCCAGAGTTCCGGTCTTGATGATTTTTTTAAATATATTTTAAATGGTTTTCCATGTTATTTCTACATCCCCCGGATAGACTGAATAAAGCATCACAAATGGTTTATATCCTGGACTGAGTATGGTTTAATTCCGGTAGTGATATCGATGACAGAATCCATTCTAGTCGGTATATAATGTTACACGCCTCCCTTGGTCCATTGTTGTTTTTGCAGTTGTACTAAGTCCACATCCTGTCAGCTATATTTCAGACAATACTAGTATAACACAGGTTCGATTCCCACCACCCGCTCTCGCTAATTTATAAAGGAAGCACTTTCCAACCCACACACTCAAAAACCACTACAATATTGCATTAACTTGAATATCCTACTGCAGGGATATGTTTATTCAGCAAATATCGACCATTATATAATATACAGTACAAATATATTAAATGAATCATCATATTTGCAATAATTTTAAATATTAATTTCTGTGGTATTGGTGGTGCTCGCATATCGAAGTGGAGCATCCGTTGAGGGTTGTTTTATGTTTTTTCACACCCCCGACTATCACTAGGGACGGATGATCGACGGGGTGTTATGTTTACACAATACTCGAATCCTTTTCAATCGTCAATGTAATTAAAGCTGGGACTCTTTTGTCATTTGCAGGATGTGAATTTGTCATAATATTGGGAAAGAGCTCTTCGATTTCCGATCGCATTCATCACGCCTTTTTTAATTCGATACCCCAAATATTGATCCACATGCTATTGTTAAATAAAAAAACGCATACGTGTGAATGAAAATCTTTTTTATACAGGGTTTTGACATAAGAAAAATTTGATATTGGATCGATTATTTTAAATCGTGAAGTAGATATTAAATTGACTAAACTAACCATGAATTTGATTTAATTGATAAAAATTGTAATTTTATTAAGGAGTCTGAGTGCTTTCGACTATTAACTTGTAACCATCTTCAGGTTACTGTGGAAATTACAAATAACAATTTTCTTTAAATTATGGAATTCCACCAAGAAGCCACATTATCATTAATTTAAAAGAAAATTAAACAGCAAGTATGTTGCTGTTTGCTCGACTTATTCTTCAGTTATTAAATTAAAAATCAATATGGTATTAAATAAGAATAATGTGTTCAATAAATATATATATTTAAAATGTGTTCCCGTGTCCAATTAAATATAAAAAACTACCTTTATGTTAAAAAAACGTTTTGGGATTGAACTAAAATGTTTGAAAACAATTCTAATAAGAAGGAAGTGTGAGATATCATTTTATATAATAATATTTCCATAGAATTCGTATTCTCTTGAACCCCATGGGTAATTCCATGGACATTATTATGGTGACACGTTAGTAGCACATAACCGATCGTGATAATTTCCAAAATGTAGGGATTTAACAGACATCTATTATTTGACAAAGGTCTAATCTGTATTCGACATAAGCTGAATAATACAATAATCTTATTTTAATTCTGAAGCACGTACTGTAGGTATATTAAAATCATACAATTTACTTATTGTTTAACTTTCATATACGAATCCCCGGTGTATGAATTTATTATTCAAATGACAAATTTCAGACTGGGTAATTTCATATTCTGAAATGTCTGAAACGATTCTCCCTCATGTTGACAAGTCATTGAAAACGACATTTTGATATCATGTCACGAATACTCCTTTCGTGTCACATTAATGTATGAAATGTGAAACAAATATTGATTTAACACTCGATGAGAGTATTTTAATTGGCAGGAAATTCGAGGGAATGTTTATGAGTCAGATTAAAAGGAAAATATCGAGGCCAAGTCGGTGTAATAATTTGCATAGGCTTTATTAGAGAAATATGCAAATATACAAAGTACCGGCTAAAATATCTGCTTATTATTGGATTGTGTTATTAATTTATTATTATTATTGTATATGCATAAAAATATATATAAATTCAATATTTATTTACTTCAGATTAAACCTTTTTCATTCGAATATCAAATATTTTAATTTCAAGCCCTTGATGGTAAATTAATCGATCCACTATATTTATTTGCTGAAATTGCTTATAGGCATACTTTTAAATTAAAATGGGTGGAAATCAAAATTTGAAAAGAAATATGTTTATCTTGAACTGTATAAGCTTTTATAATCAATGTTTTGGGAATTTCAGTTTAATTTTATGTGAATTATTATTACAATTTCTTTATTAACATAAGTTTTTACATTGATTGATAGAACAATACATCTTTGGAAATAGACTTAGGTGTACAGAGTGTTTACATCTTTTTACCTATAACTAACATGAGAATGTTTTATTTAAATTTGACATGAGTAATAGTATTAAATTATAGAAAGAATGGGGAAAAAAATAAAACCCATTTACAAATTTGAAGATTAATAAATAATAACAACGATAAAAGCAATATTAATAAAAACAGTTACAAAATATATAATGCTTAAAAACTAAATAACAATTTGTTTGGGTAAAACCAAATTTGAGTTGAGTGGATTATTGGAAATTTTATTTTATTTTTAAAAATAATATATCAGTTTTGGAAGTTCATTGGTAAAATGAACTTACGTTTCCTCGAGGCATATTTGGTTTTATTTACATGTCTTATGATTGGGTTAGTCGGGAAGTTAGTCATTTTAGTGTAATGTTTTTACTCAAATAAGCGATATTTGCTTTGATCATTTTTAACTTAATGTCCTCGTGGACTTCTTTTAGAAATGTGCCAGGTTCAAGATCCAAGGCCATCTTAAGACACTTGTTTTGGATAATTTGAATTTTATTAATATGACTTTTTGCCGCAGTAGACCAAGCTGGGCATCCGTACAAGAGAATCGGTCTGATAATTGATTTATAAAGAAGTAGTTTATTCTTGGGTGACAGCTGACTACGCCTGTTAATAAGTGGATATAAGGTGTTAATAGCCAGGTTGCTCTTGTCCACAGCATATTTTACATGCTTGGACCAGTTCAACTTGGAGTCTAAGATAACTCCCAAATACTTGACTTCTTTGAGCCAAGGAATTTGTTCATTATTGATATTAAGAGGGGGGATGTGGGATCGCTTTCTTTTGTTAGTAAATATTATTGCTTCAGTTTTACTCTCGTTGAGTTTTAATTTCCAGCGAGAGTAATACTGTGTTAGTAGGTCTACAGATGCTTGGAGGCGTCTACGAATTGTGTCTAATCTGTAAGATGATGTGAATATGGCGGTGTCATCCGCGCAAAGAGCTAAGGAGCAATTACGAGGAATAGGGATGTCATGGATGAAGAGATTGAACGGATAAGGGGCGATAATACTTCCTTGCGGAACTCTCGCAAGGATTGGATGCTGTACAGATTTAACATTGTTAATATCTACTGAGAATTTTCTGTTAGTAAGATAAGATTGAATAACTTTGGTGAGATATGGTGGAGTGTTAGTGTTAATTAGTTTGTGAATGATACCATCAAACCAGACTACATCAAAAGCTTTGGCAAAGTCCAGGAAAATCATTCCCGTACTTTTTTATTATTAAAATTTCCTCTAACATGCTGTGAGATTCTTGTTAGTTGTGAAGTGGTACAATGGCCCGGTCTAAATTTTATGTGAAACCTATTAGTCATTTCTATATATTTTTCATCAATCAAAATGATTTGATAAGTTAATACGACTGGAAGATCGGGAATAATATAATTAAAATCCCAATCCAGGGTCTTCATCCAGGTTTAGTCTGATTTCCTGAATTGTAAGATATATACGAGGGGATTAGTCGGGCAGAGCCGCTCTGTCGGTGATCTGTGTAACTAGTGATAGTTAAAAAATACCGACAGACAATGAATTAACACGTTTTTGTGTCTAAAATACCAATTGTATAAAAAATCTTCTCAAAAAGGTCATCGAGGCGTACATTAAAATTTCAATTAAATTAAATATCTATATGATAAAATTATTTAAATTTTCTCTGGACAACACTGAAAAAAATACTACTTAATACTTACTATAAAACGATTGATAAATAGTATTAGTTTTTATTTTGATAGATTCTGTACTCATTAGATATGTTCTGCGTACGTTATGCAACATTTAAATATGTATATGTATATTTGTGAATAACTTTATTTAACTAAAATAAATTTAAAAAGCTGTGATTTTTTTATAAGAAGCAATTAAACAGGTGTTCGCTCCATTAAATTTCAAGTTCCAAAGTCATCAAAATGTTTGATGTCATCCACTCACTTTATCCTCATCTTTCTCTTCTTATCCTGTAAAATATCTTATTTCCTGTAAATTATCTCCGATTATTATGTAGAAAAAGATCTTCTATAATTATTTATTAATAATGGAGCTTGTATATACATATCGATTCATTTTTATCGTTATTTTTATTTTGCATAAATAAATATCACTAACAAAGAATGGATTAAATATAAAAAAATGTATAATATGTTCTATCAACTGCCTATTTTTGAATAAATTTATGGTTTTTATGAATCCTGTACGATTCTAATGAGAATGCATATTTTTTTAAGCGATAATATGAAGCGAATACATGGGTTTTTATTTTAATTATTCAAATATTATATTTTATACGAATATGTATTGAAAATCACCCATTTATGTACACGTGTGTCATAAAAAAAAATATTTTTATGAAGTAATATATATGCATATAAAATTTAAATTCTCACTATTATCATTATTTTTCTATTATCAAATATATGTATGTATATGTAGGTATATTGGTATTTAACAGGTTTGAAAGGATGAAACGATTTAAAATTAATTAATATGTGTGGATTTGCAAATTGAAATCAGCGGTTATCACTCAATTAAATCACTATTGACTTTTTCAGCAATTACGTTCGTTTCATACAAAGCCGGCGAAATAATTTAATATGCAAATGTGTCGGCGAATTATCTTTTGCCAACTCGAATATGTTAATTAATTGGATTGAATCGATCGAAACGCCGCTTTTATGATTGCTGATAATTTCTAGGAACATATTTATCAGATTTTTCAATAATTACATTTTGTATGATGTAAAAAATCCATTATTATAACATTAGTCACACACACTTAAAATTCCTCAATTTAAATAATTTTTCAGGTATTTTTGTATTGAATATGTGTGAAAAAAATATTGATATGAACCCAAAACTATGTCGTAATTTTTCAGATAGTATTAAAAATATTTTAATAAATTTTATTATTATATATGTAATAATAATATGTTCAAGCTTTGTGCATCGCGTAGATTTAGTAGTTTAAATAGCTTTCGTCAAATAATTGTTTTGCATAATATTACTACGTATTATGCGGCAAAATGATACAAAAAATATACATTATTTAATGGTTTTCTTCTGCAAAGCATGATTTTTCGATCACATTTAATAATTGTATATGGGATATCAATGAATTAATTAGTCTCTGAGAAAATAAAAAGGTTTACTATAATATTTATAGGAAATCTTTGCAAATACCTGGGTTCACCAAAGTGAACTTTTTTCCACCAATTCTGCCACCTACAGGGCAATGGTTGCTTCCTATACCTTACTATATTTTAATTATTTTTTATTTACATTCTATTTATACATTTTATACACACATTTCTTATAATCCTATAATTAATTTTCAGATACTTTTAGCAAAAATATAAATATTGTAGTTTCAATAACGAAATAGATATATTAATGGTTGATTTATAATATTTTAACATATAATTTTTCACAAAAGTGAAATATAAGTGCCACAATAAATGCTATTTTTTAGTTTAAGTGCCATTTTTGCCACTTTTTTAAGAGCTACTTTTCATAAAAATAAGTGCCATATTTTGACGTCGTTTATATGCAAATAAATAAATAAAATTCGTTATAAAACCATTCATACATTATACAGTGCATAGTGAAGTGTCGACATTTGAATCTCTTTAAGCCAGTCATGAAATTGTGCCTCGACAACAACAACACCGCTGAAAGTCCTGAAACTTTTCATTTTCCTAACCGCTTTTCATCGTCGCTTTTAGCTTGCACAAAACGTAATTAAATATGAATTCGAACGAGGTACTCTGGTCTCTTTTCAGAGCTTTAAAGCCCACCGTTCTCTTTGTGCTTTGCAAACACCACACCACAATATCATAAAACAAAACTTGTATTCTAATGCAGGTAATTAGAAAAATTGTTTCTCTTTAAAAGAATACCTGGCTGCTAATATAATTTTTAAATTGGCGGAACCGAGTGTAAACATGTCGAAAGGGTAATGGCGGCAGTTGAGGCTTCGATTTTACGGTCTTGTAATTCAATTGATGCACAGATTGTTTATAATAAATGCGAGACTAATCACAAATTAGAGGCTTCGATCCATCGGAGATTCTTATTATTAATTCTAAATGCCGATATAATACTGTGGATCGTGCATTTAGAAATTCCTGACGTTTATATTAAAAGCCTCCATGTGACGAAGGCATTTCTATATTGAGATTTCGCCTAGTATTATTGTTATTACTATACAATAAGAAGATAACAAACGCTTAATTGGAATTCATTTTTATAATTTTATTTATGAATTTATTAGTCATTATTTTCATTTATCAACATAACTATTAATAAAGTAAAGACGTGCGACAATAAGTGTTATCATCTCAGGTAGATGATGAAAAATTTAACACTTATCCTAGTGACCTATTTTTACTGAATGTAAAATAAACATCATTTGAAGAAAGAGCCTGTCTAATGTTGACATAGCTTGTGATAAAATCCCTCATTGATCGTTTCTTTGTTGTTTGATTGTACGAACGTACTAAAAACAAACACAATTATCTTGTACCTGTTTAGGAAACAATTTAAAAAAAATATATCAATAACCGAATATTATATTTTATCGAGGAATCTTATAAAAGTTTCATAAGCAAACATTTTTAGTGATAATAAGGTCTATATTTTACCCATTGTTTCACTTTATTGTTAACGTCAGCATTTTTTTGTGCTGATATCAGAAAACGTATTATCCAATTATTATTTTTCACGTCGTAGAAGTTATTCGGAGTATGTAATTTATTAGAAATATTTGCGTGACAATTCTCACTTAAATAAGGGTGGTTGGATATTTACTTATATAAATAAATATAACAATAATCGTAGAGAGGTTGAATCGATGGTTTTTCGATCGGTCACCCCATGATTCTACCCCCAGTAAAAGTTCACCCTGACAAACTGGATATTATCACGCAATGGTTAATGTTTTCAAGCTTCGTCACTATTTTGATAAATACAAAAATAAATAATACCATTAATATGTATATTTTTACAACCTAACTATGTATTAGTATTGGGGTTTCGTTCATTTTAAAATTCCTAATAATATACATAGATAATCGCGCCTTTCATATTTGTTTGGTTATAATTATTAATTCAAAAAATAAATATAATAAAGTCCCTGACTTTGTCTTACTGTTTTTTGGGTGGCAAGAGCGTGGAAGTAGGAAAACTAGGAAGTTCCGGAGTCGTTTCGTGAGTTGGTGAGGTAAATTTATAATGTGAAAATTACAAGTGGAGAACTTGTCGACTTTTGCACAAGTATTTTCACATTCATAAACTTTCAACAAGACCTCTAATTTTGCCACACAACACAAAGCCCTTTCATTACAGTGTACTATTTTTATAGGAATCAAAGCTCGTCTATTGATCCTTGATCTACTATTTATGGCATGTCATTTCAAACCTTTCAAAGCGTGCATTTTAAATGTTTAATATTTATATATCCTATTGTTTTGATTTTTATATTTATATATATTTAATATTTACATAATGGCCTGCTAATATTTTGATGGTATCGGTCAAACACGAGTTCTTTAAATACGTAATTCAAAAAATATATCGAGGGTATACTGCTTAAATGCACCAAGTCGTATCATCAATATTTTGGGAGAAAAAAAATAACTAAGTTTTGTTTCTGTTAGTTAAAATAGAGGTAATTTTTTATAATTGTGTTATATTTGGAAAGATAAAAGAAGTCATTGACTTACACCACATTGTAAATTTTTCAAATATGTATATACCATAAATTTATAGTTCTGTTTTAACTTTATTTTCACTAATTCGCTATTATCTCAAAACTATGAAATAAATATGACTTAGTGCATTTTGGCAGTATAACCTCATTATCTACTACAATTTAAATACCCTACTACATTAAAAAAAAACCTATATCTTTATTCAAATTGGCCATCATAAGGATTACCACCGTGGGTTCGGATATTTTTCTTTCATTTTTCAAATTATTTTTATCATTCTTGTAGTAAGTAATTATTTTTAATACATTGTACCGTTAATGAAAGCAGCTGCTGCAATATTAACATAGGCGCTATAACTAATCAATCATTGTAGATAGAACCCAGTTCCGGCGGATGGCAGAGCAATTAGCAGTATAGTCGGTTCTTACTATTAGTAGATATTATTATATTTATATAGTATTTGTGGATCCAGCCATTAGCACCATCATATGCAGTGCTGATGACTTGACATGGTGTCAACGCTTTTCTACAGCCTCATCAATCATATTGCCAAATGGGGGACTTCTATTATACACCAACCCGATCAAGTTTCAGTATAAGATCGTGTATTTTTTTCCAAATAATTCATACTCATATTAATGTTTCAGTTGGTCCATGTGAGAGTGGAAGAAACAACAGCCGATGAGACGTCGTGCACTTACCGTGAGTACAATATAATTCACATACATATTTTATTTCTTCCTCCATTCTTTCTCGGCTAAATCTCTACAGCGTCTGTCTGCAATATGATAAATAATAAGTATAATATTCTTCACGAGAGTTGTAATGCCTAATTCGAATATTTCTATAAGAAGCTTTTCAAGACAACGACCAATTCTTATTTTATATTCCCATTAAGAGCAGATCCTGAAAATGTTTCTATAATGTAGATAATTTTATCAGGTTGTGGTTAAATATCGCATTTCCTAATTCCAGATGTGTTTTCAGTATACATGTCTTTTATTCAAGTTAAAAAAAATAAATGTAAAGAATGGAACATTAAATGTAACACAACCACACTTTCATTAATGGTCAAGTCAGCTAGTTTAATTTTTCAATTTTTAATTTTATGTGAATGAGTGAATTTTATGTGTGTTTTTAATTTTTGAATGTGTATTATTATAAGCATACATCATAGGATTCACGAAACGACAATAGTACGTAAACAACAACATAACCTCAAACGGCACACACGGTCAGCAACCTGAGACATTATGACAACATAGTGTTTACAATTAATTGTTGTTGATGCAAATACGGTCAGCGACCTTAGGCGTTATGACAACATTATGTTGTCATACTGTTGTTATTGGCACCTTTAAAACGATAACGTCTTATTTCAAAAACAGTGATTTTACATGAGAGCACATTTAATGTTTTGATCATTCATTTCTGAGATTGTATTAACAAAGCATGTTCTATATTCTCATAATATCTTTGTCTTTCGAATTAAAAATATCATATTTTTTGTAACATAGAATGAGATGAAATGATTTAAAAAGACGTAAAAACAAAAATCTTATTTAAAAAAAGTCGTTTTAAAGGTGCGATATGTAGAATCGATTCTATACAAACCAATGAGGAAATTAATAATATTAATCGTTGTAATATAATAACTTTTGTAGTCTAATCCATTACATTTGTCATGGAACATGTAATAATCGTCTTAAGAGGGTTTGATTTATGCAAATCCTTGTCTTAATTAAGTAGACTTCAATACACTTCGAATTCTGCAAACATCTATGCAAATTAATATGTGCGATGAAATGAGAACCATTTATATAATTTTATCGAATAATAAATTAGTAATCTAACTCATTTTATCTATCGATGGGGTATATTGGTTTAATTTGAAAGTTTGTGGGCAAAGTTCAATCAAGCTAAGAGCTTTCCATATCTTGCCGCTTTTAAATGCAAACGACTTTGGCCAAGATAGACCGACTAAGTTTTCGATAGTAAGTGGATTAAAAAAATCTCTGAAATTAAAACTATCCAACAATTATATATTATACGAGAGATGAAGTATCTGGCCAATTTAATCATTGGCTTGAGTATTCAATGTTTATAGTATGCAATACGATCGATGGGGTCAATATGAAGCCCTTTGAGAAACCGCAACCATGGTAGAACACTATTACTTCCTTGACAATATACTCATATTGCCATCATCAGACTGCCCACACCACGTCAAGTTACTTCCAGTAAATAATATAACTTCCAGTCTATCTTGAAACAGTAGTTTATCGGTTGTAAAGCTGTAAGCCTGTAGTACGAAGAGCGTGAGAAAATTAATTTTACAAAATGACGTACTTCGAAAATAATATGTATTTCCATGTGACCTTATCTATCTTACAGTTGAACTTTGTATATCAGTAAATAAATTAGCTTTTTAATGTATATTTAGCGATATTTGTAAATATGTATTAATTGATTTAAATTAATTAGACTTGGATCACTCATAATTAATTTGTGTATATACATATACATGACATTTAGTTATTTTTTAACATTCAATTTCTGGTATTTTTACAATACACTATCTCACCTTAAAATATTCTTCGTGATTAAAAGTATAGATATATATGTATGTATATCTTAACTAAATAATTATATGCTTATTTGATGGGCGGCATCTTTTGCAAGATTATAACTGAAAGTGTTTTAAAATACTAGTCTATAAGATTTAATTGGATCTTGGCGTAATCTTCTAGAATAACCGGTCTTTGATGATCGTAAAACTTAAACCCGAAGCTTAAATCGCTGATGTTTATAATAGAGTCATAATCTCTACTTGTCAATTATAATCAATGGCTCTTGATGACCGTATTAACATGATTTTCAATAATCAAATATCCGGTACAACTTAATTTATGTAGAATATACATAAAACATTCGTCAGGGTATATTATATAGGGAATTATTTATACAGGCAAAAACAATATTTTCAATAAAAAAAAATGTTTGATTGTTTGATGAAATTTCATTTTACGAAAAATCGAAGGTAATAATAAGGTAATCGAAGCCATCAGCTGTTATTTATAAAAAAACTCGTTGTTAATTACATATTTAATAATCATAGTTTTCATTTAATATTCGAACAACTATGTATTTTATTATTTTCAATTTCAAATCAACATTATTAATATACGAAAATATAAAAACTACCGAAACAAACTAATGGAATACGTACCATTACTGCTCTTAAATATTTCAATACAAGAGTATAAGACAGTGGTAATTAAATTTACAATCAAATATAAATATTTAATGTGTATCTGTTTGAGCAGAGACGGTTTTTTTTGTTTTCTCTTTGAAAGTTTATACACGAATGATAAATACTCAGAAATTATCAAGATTGATATTATTGTTATTAATATATCGTAAAGTTCCCGTAATTGAAAATATTTTTGAATGTTTTATTCATTTTTATCTTCTATTATACTAAATTTTATTTTAAATTACCTAACAGCTGTAATACACAACTACTGCGGAAACTATAGTAATTAACTTATTCGTATTGGCGATAACTCAGTCATACAAATATAATTGTTATTTTTCCATACTTTTCAATATTACCTCTCGTGTCAAATAAAAATGAAAAATATCATGTTAGTTAGAGGTAAAAAGATTTATATACTCTGTACACCTAAGTCTAATTCATAAGATGTTTTGTTTAATCAATCAATGCAAAATTCAAACTTAATAATAAAATGAAGAAGTTACAAATATAACAAAATAATAAATAACGTCAGGTTATTATTATAAAAATATAAATACGAACCTACTAGCTTATTTCACTGTAACCCTTTACTTTGTTATTATAGATAATTAAAATAATACTATGCATTATATAATTCGAATAGTCAATTTTCTGTGATGTGTTATCTTCATTTTCAGCGTAATATCTCAGGGGATAAGACGCGTGGCTACAAATACTGTGGTCATGAATTCAAATCCCGCTCAAGTCAATTTTTTTAAATTGATTTGATCGGTTATTACGACTGGGAGATCGGGAATAATATTAATAAAATCCCGATCGAACGTCTTGATCCAGGATTACTCTGATTTCCTGGATTGTAAGGTAAATTAAAGTCGGGCAGAGGCGCTCTGTCGGTGACCTGTGTAACTAGTAATAGTTAAGATCACCGACAGGAAATTAGCACGTTGTTGTGTCTAAAAAACCCTCTCAAAAAAAGCGCCATCAGAGATGTAGGTTCTCTAGTATTCCAGACGACTGTTTTCTCTTAACAATATAAAAAATAATAATATATATTATTTATACCAAATAGTATGAAAAATATTAATTAATTATAATTTAGTCGTGCAGATACGTATTCATAGGGTGCATTGACTATTGACTGTCCAGCTGACACTTGAATGGGTTTGTATGAAGTATGATGTGTATAGTTGAGTACCCCTGACTCGGTATAATTCGCACCTTGGTGTCGGCATACTTCAAAGAGACCGGTCCCCTTTTGCCCCCATACAATGGCGGCCTCTTTGATCTTACACGGCCCGCTTATTACTTCTCACCTACCCAACTATTATATTATTATTGTTATTATCATCATCATCATCATCATCATCATCATCTTGCCACTATACATCGCACCGGAGGCTTTTCGCCAACAGAGCCTATTAATTGCGATATCATACCGCTTACCGTATCGCCTATACTCCATAATACACAATTTTTTTCATGGAAAAACACTTTAATATTATTATATTGAATGCCACCCGCGTTTACCATACATAGTAATAAATAAATCCATTTTTGGATTCCCCGTTTATGTTATTTGAAAATGGCTTGATTGACGATAATTGGTGGGTTGATTTTTTGATGTTGCCGCATTTCTCAATTCTGAAACTCTACAAGTACCGTAAATAGATAGTAATTTGCTCAAGATAAACGTCTGGTGTACACAATTCGAATATTATTTAATTATGTACTAGTAATTAGTAATACCACCAAATGTCAAAAGTTAATTAAGTCAATACTCGCATGGGGTTCACATTGCGTTCATCCAATTCTGTCAAATCCGTTAAAATACTTTTTCTTTTATGAAATTTTAATTCAATTTTATTTGTACTAATAAAGGCAAAATAACACGAGGGCGGATATGACACAGGTGGGCTTTATAATTAAATCACGTCTTGAAGCCGACAAAAGAAATAATTGAGACTGGAACAATGTGTAATTTGAATAAAAATACCCAGACACATTCAGACCCAAAAAACCGAAATTAATATCATATTCAAATAATATACATTCTGTAATCATTATAATTACTTTTTATTATATGTAGTATAATTATTACAGTCACGCCACGACACCTCGTACTCCCACACACATAATGGAGTCATTTATTGAAATTAATATGTTTGCCTGTATAATTAATATTGCCGAAATTTGTAAGCAATTGTGTAATAATTATGTTTTTCACCTGGAGAAAAAAATGTTGATCGTGTGAGATTTTTCGTTCATTTGAGCGTTGTCAAATTATTTTTATTTTTACTTATTTTTCGGAATTAACCGTTACAACTGGTAAGAATGCCAGACAAATATCAATATGGCGGACCAAGTAGATGAGTCAGAATGTGACTTCTAATATCGATGGTATCGACTTAACCAAAATTTTCTTTATTTTATTGAAACATACAGTAGCTTAAATTGAGTTTTAAATAAATACTAATGATAGATGGTTTCTAATTGAATTTAGGGTATTTTATTTTTGAATCAAAAAATCTGATGAATAAATAATATTATATAAATAAATAATAAATGTTTCACTCGAGTGATTCCTTTGCTTTTTTTGTACCTCGCACACGAGTAATTATTTAATAATTATACGCTGTATCTAAAAAACTAAAACGTCTCGCAATTATGAAAGCTGGTTATCGTCTTCATGCCGAAGTAAGATATAATCACATAGTATTCGAATAAGAGCATCTGCTTTTCGAGCTTATTTGTCTATCATGGTCAGCTGTGGCCAAATATATGAGGATGTGTCAATTTGTAAAAGGCTGAAATATGAAATTATCACGTATGGTATAGGGAATTGGGTTTAGCGGTGCTTATAATGAAAGGCCTGAGTCTGTGCAGCTGTCGGCGATGTTAAGGCTTTCTATCCACCCTCGGACCTTCTTCTAAATAACAATATTATATCGGCGAAATCAAAGGCCAATCGACATGTGTTTATGGGCTTTCGTGAAAATGTTATATTCACCTTATTATCACCTACTTTGCACATGTTCGGATCGAGTCGAATCATTATAAAACAGACACCTACATCCATCACAATTACATATGCTAACTTCTTTAAATTGTACTTTATTCAGTAGATTGTCAGTGAAACCTAGTCCAAGTGGGTGTAATGAAGTACTTTGACGTATTCGAGATCTGCAACGATTTTTTTTTATATATTGCTTTATTTTAACTGTGTGATATTTACACAAAACATTATATGATATACATCTACACTTATCATACATTAATTATTATATTCATGGGACAAATATAGCTATTTTATTTTATTATGTATTAAGATTATTCTGCTAATATACGAAAATTCAAATAGAATAATAAAGCAATATGTGTAATAGAAACGTAAGCTACGCAGTGCTCTACATTTCCAAGCAATTGAAAACATGTTTTTTCATCCTCTTGGCCGAGGCTTATTTGTCACTCACATTGCTATTGTCAATTAATTCCTATAATAATTTTCTTGTTATCATTATCATCATACCATAAAATATATTACTATTATTTTATGATATAATTTTTATTATCGATGTAATACGGCTTAAGTTAGGGCATAAAACACTTTTTAATCAATCATTTGTGATCGGGAGATCAAAAAATCCAAGATTCTTATACCAATTGTTGTTGCAATTTCTTTTTTGCTAAGGATACATATTTATATTTTACTTATTTTTTATAATTTTAATAATGGCGTTGTCCGAATTTCAATGGAACAATGAAAAAGGTAGACAATCACGATTGATGTGTTCGATCTACTAATGTAACCGTTTTGATGTATCAAACTTATATTTTCAAACAAACGAGTTACTGAAACACGTATTTGGAAGATGTCTCTTTTTAATTGTTATCGTAATAAAAATCAGCGCATCCGACGCGTGATAAAGTGGTTGAAATAATATCGTAAACGTTTAACTGCGGTATAAAAATTTGAGAATGGCCGAGTGGTGCTGGTGGCTAACAAGGTGAGATGAAATGAGGTGTAATTATATACGCGAGCAGAGAATCGAACAGGTGATACTGTTATTATGTTCATTATGAAACACACACGCACCTAACATCTAACAGACCAATTTGCACCACCAAACAAGGGTGAATTACGACATCTTCACGACCCGACCGCTTATTAGCTTCGAATAAAAATATCATAATGCCAATATTATATAGCTCAATTCGGCTGGACACAAAAAGGAGCCGCAGGACAACCATTAAATACTCGGAACTTCTGTTATTGCTTTCGGAATATTCTTTACTTCTCTACTCGGACATATTATATTATAGATAACTCATTGTCTACAAGCTTATATCATATGCCATAAAAAATTGAACAAGCGATTCAGGAATAATATGGGTTTTTATTTTTTTCCATCATCATCATCACAAGCACTCCAGTTCAGTGATGAACCAAGGCTTCCCGCACCAGCATCTTCCACTTAATGCTCCTCCAGTTATTAATTCCTAAACTCCTAACTACCTTATAGAACTCGTCCGCCCACCTTAGCCTAGGTCTACCCTGCCTTCTCTTGCCCACAGGCTTGCTGGATAGTATTTCCGATACTATCCCTCCTGCTCTTTAACCCAACCTAATGTTAAAGCCCTAATAAACTGCACTACGTTCACGCTCTTATATAATGAGTAAATCTCATCGTTCCGCCTAATTCTAAATAGTCCCGGTGCCTCCTGAACAGGACCCAAGATCCTCCTAAGAACCTAAGTAGCCATTGCTCTTCAGTTTTGGTAATAACCCATGTTTCTGCACCGTAGGTTAGTACTGGCCTAATTAGCATTTTGTATAATTATTTTTTTCCATACTTTTTATTATTTAATATTAGGTTACTCTCATATCAAATAATTTTTTAATTAAAGTTGTCAAGTCAATTTTAGGTAAAAAGATTTATATAGTCTGTACACCAAAAGTCTGATTCATAAGCTGTTTTGTATTTTTCAAACTATGTAAATTTCAAATTAAGTAAGAAATTGTAATAAATAAGATTCTCGAAAAAAAATGGTGGAAAGGCTTTTATTTTTCGATATAATTGAATAGGTATATTCGAAAAGGGCACATCTCACTTTTTTTTTAAATATATATAGAGTGACTATGAATCTACATCATTTTTTAATACACAACATTCTAATGAGAAAACGTGACTTAAAATACTATTTAATAAAATAACTAAAATGGGTATTTAGAAAAAATAATCAATATAAACGGAAAAAAGACTTTTATCAAGAAAAGTGGGAAACTCGGTCCAAAATTATTATCTGTATATTATAGACAATAAAAAATTATCATTTTAGAGACAAATACAGATGAGATATATTTCAACATTATTCAAAATAATCCTATAGTTATTCGACTGTTCAAAAATAACCAATTATCGTAGTGCTTTTAGGTGATTGAATCTTTCACTTGCTTAGTCTAGTGGAAAAGTTCTCGGACAATTATATATTGTTAAAAATTTCAATATTTCACTTTTTATTTATTAAAAAAAATATTATAAATTTGTAGTGGACAATCATGTGATTATGTTTTTATTACAATAATTAATCGAAATAAAATAAAATTACTGTTTTGAAGACTGATTCTAATAAATGTGATTTTCACAACGTACATTATATTTATAGGCAAACATTTAAAAAAAATATTGCAACACTTATTAATTCAAAAAAAAAATTATTTATGTTTTAAAAAAATAAACAAACTTACTAAAAACTATTTTTGGCTCTCTTCTGAAATTCACTTTATGGCGCTTTAGTCAAATAGCCCTTTTACCATCAATGTTTGAATTATGTAGAAATAATCGAAATTGCAGAGTTTGTAATAGCGAAATTAATTAGTTTTGAACGGCTTTCCATATCAGAAATAATCACTGAGTCAACTGACAAAGCACTGTTTATATTGCAAATTCATACATATATGTTCCGGGGCTTATTAATTGGTATGAATTTTAATTAGTTACAAATAGTCACCGATAGAGCGGCTGTGCCTGGCTAATAATGACAGTGGATAAAATAAATAAATAAACCTAGATGGACACAATCGATTAAGTTTTATTTATTTCAAACCCATGACCAAGTTGTTTGTATGTCTTGCGCCTATTAAGCTGGTAACCTAATTTAATAATAAAGACACTGTTTTGTAAAGTCGTGGGGAATTTTTAGCATAGTTTGTCCAAAAATAAAAATACCAGAGTCCAGTCTCCCGCTGACATTGGTATTATTTCACAAGAGACCAGAACTAGGTACAACTACTATCCCACTATTATACACGATGTATTCTGTGTCGTGGAATAGCATTAAAAAGATCGTACCAACGAAAATAGACACAGTCGAAAAGCTCGACGGGGTGCCACCCTCATATTACACCACTTCCACGAAAATCACACAGCCGAATATATACATACATACATTCAGCCTCTTCTGGAAATAACACAAAAGAGGTTAACATCCTTTGCGTCATTTAATATTATTAATTAGGACTTGTACTGTGCGCCCTGTCTACTCAGGATAATCAGTTTTATACACTAATATTTGGGTGCTTCATAGCATCGCATTCATCGTCATTATCTGTGTATTTCATTATTAATCTCATTAAATTTTTGGTATATCATTGTAGATTCAATGATTTTTTCTTGGAAGAAATATGTGATAATATTTCATTAGTGTTGCAATAAAATTTCGTCGAAAATTGTACAAATGTTTGCTTATTAATACAGTGTGGACTTGATCTAATCGCAAATATAAGCGAAACAAATATTTGGATTATTAATTAATATTAAAAAATAATTACTTTTTTAATAGAAACAATACACACGCGACACTCACTCCTGAATACTTATACACAAACATCTGATTCCAAGATGGTGGCCCAAACTCTATTCCACAAGAAATTTATTTTTCATTTATGTATTGTTGCGATATTCTACCATCCCCTCAAAATATTCTCATTTAATTCAGTGAATCCTGTATTTTGTGTAAAATAACACTTGTCACAATCTGTCTTGAAAACTATATTATTTTCATCTACTTTATATCTGCTTAATTTGTGAAAAATTTAATTATTTATCTGAGAACTTTTCCACTAGACTAAGCCAGTCAAAGATTCAATTATTCACCGAGCTTACTAAATAAGTTACCTAAAAGCATGACGATAATTGGTTACTTTTGACTAATTATAGGATTCGTTTAAATTATGTTGAAAAATATCATATATTTATTTGCCATATAAAAATAATAAGTTTGAGTAGACTTTTCCAATTTTCTATTGTATATTTTCCAAGTATATTTAAGCTTGGATTCGATTGAAATTATTTTGAATGTTAAAGCGGTATAGTGTATACTTGTAGGTATATTTTGTAGGTTTCTAATGCTAAACGGTCGTGGGTCTTGTTGGATAAAATGTCATCTGTGCTCGTAAAGAGCTGCACGGTGCTCGTAAAACCATGGTTTTACTACCAACGCACCGACCTGTCTCCCTTTCTCGTCTTTTTTGTGTTCTTTCTAATTATTTTTCGTTGAAGATGGATCTGCCCTCTTTATTGTCGACTCGCTCGTAAATTATAAAAATATACAAGCCGCCAAAAAAAACCTTCAATACAAACTTTCAAACGCACAAAAGCTCGCATGGCGATGGTTATTCAATAACCGACAAAGTCTCTCACGCACATTTTACTGGGCAACCTGAACACGATTTACCATATTCATCCATACAGTATTAATTTTCATATTTTCGGGCAGATAATTTATAAAAGCACAATAATCAATCACCAAGTCGAGATTTTCGATGATCTCATTCTAAAAGTATGTCTTCGTAAAATTCTAAAAATTGTTTTCATTATGCATTCCGAGGTTATTTTTGTTAGTCACACACACACAAAATAATATGACAGAAGAGGTTTGCCTTTTCGGCATTTTGACGTGTGTCCGAAGAAGGAACGCTTTTTATTTTCTCACTTTGGTATCTTCTGAGAACGTCTTCTTGTAGTAAATTAGAACTTTTGATTGAAATCGATACGTCAAAATGTATGGGTGATTTATAACTTCTTGGACAAGCAACTCGAAAGTATTAATTTTGAATTGTGGATTCTTAGAACTATTCCGTCATTGCAATGTACATATATAACATCGGTTCCTATATTTTAAAAATAAATTGGTTTAAAATCTAGTAACGTATGTGGACTTTTATTTCTCAACACTGAAACTCAATATTATTAATCGTTCAGGAATGTCGATTCTTGCCAATAGATACTACTAATTAAATTAAATACATACTTTATTATTTAAATTCATTTTTTTTTCATTCAATCAACACAAATACGATATTTAGAAGATTCTGCAATTATGTAAGTACTAATAATGTCAACGTTACGTAAAAACGGGAATTTCAACGGTACAATAAGATATGAGTTATTGATTTAATTCAGTATTCTCTCTAAATTATAATCTATAAATTTCAATATAAATACCCGATTAATCTATCTAATCTGCATGGATTTTAATATTTGTTCAAAACTCTTTAATATATATTTTTTTTCAATATTGTTCATTTGTTATAACGTCAACAACAGTAAGCTATGATTACTTATTATTTAATTATTAAAATAATACAGTAATAAAACTAATATAACTGTTTATAATGCAACTTCTGCTCTCTAGTTAAATTACACTCTTTAAGTGCTGTTATACTATCTGAATATCTTTATGGTTTCGTAGTGTAATATTTTTTTTGTTAAATCAATATGTGTTGAATTACGAATGTATTTTATCGGATTAAAAGCGGTGTTGAATAGTAAACGAGGCTGCAGTCGTATTCTGTATCGGCATAGGGGAGATAAAAAAGATTAAAGCTCTCAATAAAAATGTGTAGAGCCAGATATAGAGTACTTAATGCACTTTTTACAGCATTTACTCCTTTAGAAGAGTACTCCCTTTACACATATAATCCACCGTACAAACGATCGCTATATGAAGTGGCCTATGCCGAGTAGAGAGTGGAGAAGTACTCTTTGCTTTGAGCTTCCCTTTGACACAACACACGGTAATATGAACAGGCTGACTTCATCCACTATAAAAGTCGAATTGGACACAAACAAAAATTGTGGTGAGGGTTGTCAAAGGCAAGGCCGGTCTTTTGTCAACGGATCTCGATAAGCTCATATACATCGATAACTGAATTTGCTTTGAGACCGCGCCGCAAAAGACAAAAGTCGTAGTCGGTCCTCGCCAAAGGAATTAATACTACAAGAATATGTGGGATGTGCGTACACAGACATTAATAATATTTAAAAATTAATTATATATTACTTCTAAACCACATCATATTAAAGATGAATATCATGTCGAGGAGTTTTTTTGTCTGTAAAAATCCACAAAGAATTATCGCTCTGGAAATCGAACCCATCTCAAAATATTACAACGCCTAATTATACATGTTTCCTGTGGCATATTTTAGGAATATTAAAATATGCATTATTAAATCCCATAATTATTGTTATATTTTAAGGATTATATTATTATCCATATTCTGGAAATAATTGTTAGGTCCATCTTATATCTTATGTACCTACTAAAGAAGGTACATATTAACCTAATCGAAGAAGGTGAAAAAAAAGGTTTTCAATTGCTCCATTTATAAAATTTTAGCACCGGGCGGCTAAAATTTTATAAATGTATTATTCTATTTAAGTTTTCGCAAAAAAATCTTATAAAATTATAGTTTTTTCAATGAATACAATAATTTATGTATGATAAGTGTATATGTATAGCATATAATGTTTTTATGTAAATATCAGAGAGTTTAAATAAAATAATAATAAAGCAGTACATATAAAGGAAATCGTTGCAGAGCTGGAATACGTCAAAGCACTTCATTGTACCCACTTAGACTAACCAATATAATGCTTTGTGTAAATATCTGAGAAATAAAATAATACAATAATCAAATAATTAAACAATATTATAAAGTAAATCTTTGCATAGCACGAATAATTTAAAGCACTTTATTACACCCACTTGGACTAGGTCTGCATATTACATTTAGATAGTAGTCTAAATGAGCTTTTTTTATGTTTTAATTTCAAAATACTTGCAACCATTTTTATAAATTATCGATACTATATTTTTTATATGTGTAATTAATATTACTGGGGTGTAGTTGACACATATTTTTAATTGTGGAGGAAATACATAGTTATGATTTTATCCTCGTCTTAGATATTTTTTAATAATTTTAAATATGAGTAGTAAAAGTGTTATCGTCATATACTAAAGAGCTTTGATCTCATTTATGGTTTGGATTTTTGAGTGTACAAAGATCCCGAATGACTGGTTGGTTTTTCAGTCCTACCTCTCTTTGAATCTTTCTTTCTGTTCTTGGGATTCTTGTTTTGTTTTTAATGTCACCCATCCATCCATGCGAGAATATCAACCGATAGGATTTCTGATCAAAAGACCTCTCTGATTTGTTCTTTGATCAGATTCCACTTTCCGCGCTTTTCATCATGCATCTCATATGTTTACTCTGTGGGGGATTTACATTTTAATGATGCTCTGTCCTCTAACCATATTTTGCATGCATATTAAATTAAATAAATAAACAACAACAAGATACAAAAACCTATGATTTATTATTATAAAACTGGGTGAACTCTTTTCCACAAATTCTGCCACTTATATGACTTATTTAGGAGTGACCTTATATAGCAACACTTATATTATTTCTTCATACACCTTACTTTATTTTTTTATATACATTCTATTAATACATTTTATACAAACATTTTTTTTAAATTATAGTATTATTTATTTTTATATATATATGTACATTTAATTTTTGTTTACCTTTTTTATAACTATTGTTTTGTCTATAAAAAAGCTCTTCTGAGCGTTTATATGGAAATAAATAAATGAGATTTTTAGATTTCGTTAACTCTTTTCCAAACCATGATAATTTACTTTAATTGCCAATAAATTTTTTTTGTACTGACGATCCTGTTATTGAATAGCCGATAAGAGTGTCATACAACTGGATGTTTAAATATCAAGATGGCGGACCAAGTAGACGAGTGAGACAATAAATGTTGTCTCTATCAAACTCACCATCTCCGTTCGCCATCTTCATATTTAAACATCCATTTTAATGGCCTACTAATATATCGGCGGTATCAATTCGGATCGTTATTTTTCATTAATATTTTGGGTAATCTCTTTTCTACCAATTCTGATCTTATTATATGAAAACATATAAATGATTATTTCCCCTACACTTTACTTTATTTTTCTTCCACAGTTTTTTGTTTATATCTACTCTGTAAAAAAGTTCTCACGAGCGAATTTATTCAATTAAATAAATGCAGTTTTTACGGTAGTAATTCTGAATACAAGGCAGCTTGAGGAATGAGGACAATTAATATTTAAAAAAAAACACTGAACTGGCGTAATAACATAATAATAATAGTAGTTTATCTTGTTATACCTGTGTTAGTTTATCCAGAAATATTTTAGACCTAATTTATATTAAACCGTTGGTTTGTTAATTTTTCCATAAGCATAAATGTAAAGCGGGCTTTAGTTGAGTTCCGTTGTGAAGGAAGAGTACTCGGAGGAGCTATGTATGTATGTAGCTTGAAGAGAACAAAGCTTTTAAGTTCCCCTTCAAACAAAGGATTAAAAGACACGGTAAAAAGGTAAAGTCTACATGGTTGCTTTCGTTTTGCTTCCGCCATATCTGGTTTACAATGGCCACAATGGACCGTCACAAGTCACCATTCGAAGCTTCTCTTTCACTTCTATACTTTGCCGCCACTTTACTTCAATATCTACACATAAACGGAAACTATTTAAGACATCTGATAACATTGTCGGCTTCTTTTGAGAGAAACAAAACACCTTATTTTATATATTTATTGAATTATTAATATCTCTCATAGAAAATTTATTCTTTATCTCAATTTTTTACATACATATAAATACGAGCCGCCTTGTGGCCCAGTGGTTAGTGTAACGGATTCGTGAGTGAAGACTCCCGGGTTCGATTCACGGCACCGGAGTCACTTGGTAGATCTAGCTTAGCAAACTAGATCTTAAGTACTCATTGCTGTGTGGTGGCCTGGGAAACCATCTCTACTATATTCTCCCGTAAAGGTGGCCTGGCCAACCCCTTATAAAGGGACTCCCGTCAATAGGGAAGGCGTCACGATATTTATTTATTTATTTAAATACATATAATTACTACATCATACTGCACTACCACTACAGCATTACGGGGGATCCCAAGTCGCCGTGATGATAATGCAGCACTCGTCATTTAGAAATTTTTATTATCTTCCAAGAGAACATTGAAATAAATGATTACAGTTCCATTAGTATTTCTATACTAGCGAGCGGTTTTGAGACATTTTTAATTTTATATACAGTGCTACCTCGACATACGAATACCCTGACATACGAATTTTTTGAGATACGACGATTAATATTCGAGAATTTCTACCTCGACATACGACGAAAATTTGAGATACGATTTACGCGCGGTAATTTTGTGGATGATCGCTAATTTCACTACTAGAATTTCGCCTAAGAATTGTGTATATGTAAAAATCAATAAATATTTATTATGTGCGTTATTACTAGTTTATTTATTTTAACCTCAAATTATACACCACCCAATTATCCATTGCCGATTTTACAAAATGTACATAAACATTTTTTTATTCAAAAACACGTGGTACGTGAAGAAAACATTTTTTTTGCTAAGACATTTTGAGGGGCTGGAAAAGATTAATGCCAGTTTGTATGGAATTGTATGAGAAAAATTGTTTGAGATACGATTGTTGACATACTACGATGATCCCGGAACGAATTAAATTCGTATTTCGAGGTACTACTGTATACCTGATCAGAGATGTGCCAAGGTCAAACGAATATGATACAATTATATTCTAATTTCTTATTAATGGAATCATAGTATTATATTATAATTTCTTATCATCGATATACAGAAAAATGGTAGGTATAATATTCGTTTGACTTTGGCACATCTCTGTAATAATAGAGAGGAACTTCTAATACAGTGCGATGACGTATTTTTCAAATTATGAAACTATTGAATTGTTAAAAAAAATGCTTCACAACTATCGAGAATTTGATTGATTTATTAATTAGGTATAACAATTATTGTATATACCTTTAAAATAAATCGATGTTCATTTTCCTATATATAATATGTAATATGTATCTTCATGATTCATGATCATGAAGAGTATGTAAATTAAAACAAATAGTAGCTAATTATTTTATATTTAATTTTCATATATTTGCGAAAGATTTTTAATGGATTTCTGCTTTATTTTTTATTGTCAAATATTAATTAATAATTATTGGAGGAAGTCAGTATTTTTTAGTACCCAATCTGAATTAATGTTAACAATCATTCGATAATGTTGATGGTATCTAATCATTTATAATATAATCGTCTTTTTACATTGTATATAATTAGACTTAATTTAAAAGCGGTTTGTTTTGTTTTTTTTTACGGTGTAGAAGAGCAACAGGTTAATGTTTAATGTTTGCAAATTAAAGAGGGCTGTGTTGCGGCCTCCCAAGTCTCCTCCCACCTAAGAAGTATATATTTATCATTGGGTGAAATTTACATTTTTAATGAGAATCGAACGCCAAAGCTATTATTTTAAATGGGACCCGCACTTTTTCGGTCTCGTTTTGCCGGCGCTAATGAAAAAAAGCGCCGACCGTATTGAAAAGAACCGACCCGCATCTTTCGAATATTGGCACGTGCACGAATAAATATATATGCTTAAAAGGGTAACTCCAAGATTAGAATATGTGTTAATAAATTTTTGCTTGAACATGTTAAAAAGTCCTAATTGCATCTGGGTTGTGAAAATATGAATTATTCCCGAGTTAATGAATGAATAATCATAATTGAACTACGCGTAGTCACGTTCTGTATCACGTAAGAGAAAATTAATGAAACAGGTAGCTTTTGTTGGGAAGCGTTTCATTATTCAATATCACGATCTTAAATAACACTTAAATTTAATATGAACATGGCTGTTGAATTTATTAAAGCAATGACAAAGGCTGACTTGTGTGGATGAATTAATAACAGTTGGTATATTTCAAGATATATATATATATATATATATATATATATCGTGACGCCTTTCCTATTGGCGGGAGTCCCTTTATAAGGGGTTGGCCAGGCCACCTTGGCCTTTACGGGAGAATATAGTAGAGATGGTTTCCCAGGCCACCACACAGCAATGAGTACTTAAGATCTAGTTTGCTAAGCTAGATCTACCAAGTGACTCCGGTGCCGTGAATCGAACCCGGGAGTCTTCACTCACGAATCCGTTACACTAACCACTCGGCCACAAGGCGGCAAGGATATTTCAAGATACATAATATTTAAAAAAACATTCCTATGATAATAAGTTTTTTTTAAATTTTAGTCTTGTGTAATGATCATTGTATACTGTCGATATTGTTTGAAATTTATTCTCAAAGAATTCTCATGGCTGTCGAATGATGAATATCGATGGTGGTGGTATCATTTTCATGAATGAATAGAACAGCCATGTAACTACTTGTCGGCAAATATCAAAGGAGAAGCATGGAGCCGGGCGAAGGGGGGAAGGGTAACGCTAATCTGCCCCTCTTACCTCTGCCTCTCACCCCCGCCGCCTATACATCAAAGGAACGTCTATACTACCATTGAAATGCTAATCAAATAATAATATCATTGTGTAGGTATTATCATATTCAACACGAGTCTTAATCCTATAGTATTTTTTTATATTTAAAACATTGATTGTTTGAGAAAGCTCGCAATATAAATGACTACTTCAAAGTCAAAAGACGTCCTTTAAAAGCTCTTTGATGTTCCTTCAAAATTCGCTTACAATCTGATATTGTTTAAACCGAAACACATAAGCCAGCAAAACCTGCAAAACACATAAACGTTTTATTATCATAATACCAATCTGAAAAAAGCCTCAAAGCATTTAGCTCTATATTTTGCGATAATTAATCAATAGTCGGCACACAAACGAATTTCAGTCACGACTTTGAATATTGACAAACCAATTAGAAACGAGAAAAATCTGTTATTAAGCATACGTAGTTCTCTGTATATTATATTATCAATTATCAGTGATGTTTGTATAACTATGTCTGTCTATTTGGAAACATAATAGACTGGTAAATGGAATTCCAGATTGTCAATCGGCAACCAAACAACTAATGTCTCAATCTCACGAATAGATTTGAATAAACTAGATCTTAATCTATGCAATATGTGTTTAGTATTCACTTACTGCCAGATAATGTAGATAAGATTAATACAAGCATATTATATTTTATCGCTTTTTGTATTGAAAATAAATCTCCACAATTTATAATATATCTATCTTGCTCTAAATCTCAAAGATCTGTTTATTTTATTTATAGAAGAACAGAAAATATGGTTAATAATCGCGAATAAGAAATGACTGCGTTACTCTACAAACATCAATAACATAAATTGTGTTCTTGCACTCTTGCTTCAATTAAATCGTAATAAACTGAAATTTGACTTTCATTAGATATTGAGTTTGCCACTGATTTCTTAATTAGCATTGTTGAATGATTCCTAAGCAAAAATTCTGGATTTGGCATCAATACAGCACATTTCACAATTCCATCTCTCCTTATATTATTTTGGTATTTTCTAAACAGAACAATTTTTTTTATTGGACAAACTAGATGCATATAATAATCTATGTTACAATGGATCAGGATATATGTGCAGGCTATTATTTTTTTTAGTTTATAATTTCAAAATAAAATATGTTTTGTATCATATTGAGTCGAGATTATTTTTGTTATTTAAAACTTGTTGAATCTGATCAAGATGTACGTATATTTTAAAAATGTTTTCCAAACATCGATGGCCATAAAGAGCCCCTCTCAAATGTTATCTCAAACAGTTCAATGATATTTGACAATCGGTCTATTCACTTTATACACAGTGGACTCTTCGATAAGAGCGCAATCAGTCATAATATGAATGAATTTATTTCACAATACACACGGAGCCGCTCGCATATTCAGATGAGGTCATTTTACAGATATGTATGTTTGCGAGGTGGAAAAAAAAAGAATTCGAGCAAACAAATACGAGGAGATAAAGAAGGAGAATTCCTCGATTTCAAATTGGACAAAATAAAAATAACAATCACCACTACCCAAATATTTTATCTCGTCGGCGTCTCCGGCCCCGGCTAAAACAAGACGATAGCGGCAAAGCAAAAAGAGAAGCGGCTTTTTTAGAAGTCGCCGATGAGAGGAGCTTCGTCTGTCCTCACGGCTTATAAGACCAGGACTGTTTGTTATCTTCTGTCAAGATCGTGTACGAGAGACTCTGCTTATCGGTGACGACACCTGACAGACTGACCCTCATTACTCATGCTTGTTTTTGAACAAATACACTGTACGAATTTGGAGAAAAAATAACAATTTTGGACATGAGTGACGAATTAATCCCTACCTGAACACTTCAACACCTTTTAAATAATCCCAGTGCCGATACAAGGAAAGGTGCCTAATATTTCACCAAAAGGTTCATTTCGCACATAAATTTGCAAAGCAGACAAATTGCCGAAATCGGACAGAAAAATGTTTGCGACTTTTTTTAAATAAGAAACGGTTCGTGCAATCATAAATAAAATAATGGAATTATAAAGATATCAGCGTGACATTTTCTCAGCCACCTTTTATTATTACAGTATGTACAATGGACATTCTTTGGTGTATGACATTCTAACCTCGATGCAAAGGGAACAGCAACAAACAGTACATTTGATTATGCAATAATTATAATATTACAATAACATTTCATTGATAATAAATTTGGGAAAAATTAAATTATATCTGCCGAGTTATCCGGATGATTTTAATCTACTCAGGTTCTTATTTTAGATGTGGATTTTTAATGTTCTACTAAGATATAGTTTTTTATCTGCTAGATTTGTTTGATCTTGTCTAGAGATGATTTACTTAGACGTTGATTAGGTTGTGGCTATTTTTGAGAATATTAATACGTATAGTACAATGGTTTCCCAAGCTACCACACAGCAAGATTTAAGGGTCATTTAGGTCTAATTCTCAACATCATATATTTATGTAGTTATACATAATCAAGAATACTAAAAATCCCCTTAATTTTACATAAAACATTTATTTATTGAATCAGTGGTATTCTTTCACTTTCTTCATATATATATATATACATATTATGTACCCAGTAGTAAGCATCAACACTACACAATTTCTCCCAAATGCACTCTACCCTGGTTTTATTTTCGCATATTAAAAATGCATTATCTCTCCATTCTCGTACTGTACAAGGAAAAAATTACAGAGACGCAACATTTTGGAATTTTACGATCGTTCTCCGAGAAAAGGAAAAATTACTCCTCCTTCACGTATGTAATAAAATAAAAGCTTGGCGTCCCTTGTCTAAAAGTCTGTTCAAGGCACTCATAAATAGTATTCTAGTCGTCCGCATGATCGTAAATCGTATTTGTGGGTCTGACTATAAAATTTGATATCTGTTCATATTCAATTCGTTCGTGGTGATTTATAAGTGGAGAGTCTCGGTTCATCCATCAAGGCAATCCATAAAAATTACATTCAATTACATCGCACGTTTTGTGGCGTACTTTAATTTTCAATTGATATATTGTTTTGTAGGCAGGAGTAATATAATATCGGTGGTGTGTGTATTATTTTTTTTCTTCAAATACTCAACGTGAATAATAAGCAAATGTCAAAATCTGTTGAGCCATGAAAACTAACATGGTGGTCCAAAGTGCTTCGATTTTCTCTTTGGCTCCATTTCAAAAGAATAATATCGGGAATTCTAACAATAAGCTATTTATAAAAACATATGTGGACTGGTCACTAATTAATATTAATAACTATATCCTACCCAGCTTTTACACATTTAGTTTGGAGATGTTAAAATAATGAGTTTAGTGGAATATTCTACAGTTAATCCGAAATAAAAATATATGAAAATATCTTAAAATACCAAATGATATACTCAAACAAATGTATGAGGGATATACATATCTTAGTGGATTAGTACCATTCAGGTATATTAAAATCATTTAAAATTAACATAAACACTCTTTCAGTTATGTTAGGTTAGGTTAGGTATTAGCAATTTTATAGATTACTGTTAATTCTATTACAAAATGCAGAATTATTTCTTATTAGAGAATTAATGTAGGACTTTAAAAATTATATATTATTTCCATTTTAGAAGTATTGTTTTATACGCCCCATAAAATATTTTAATACCCGGATAATTGTATAGATTTGATTTGTATGATATAATCTAGGAAATCAAAGTAAATCTGGGTAATTACAATAACCGATCGATTTATTATCCCCTTTGATATTATAAAGTAGAGAAAAACAGTACATGCTAGTAGCCAAAAGTATACTTAGACTAATAAATATATAATATTGTGAAAATTACTATAAAAAATTGTCTTTAATATGATATTCCAACCAGAAGTCAACAATAAGAAAACAAATGAATAATTAACTAATTTTCAATAAATGTCCTCTCCTTCGGATTTCGTCGGCTGTTATTGAAATAAAATGGATAGACATTGACCTCATGGTTGTATCGTGACAATGAAAATGGTTTCCTTTTAAAGGAGAGTTGTAGAAAGAACCCCGACTGTCAGGCACGTCCGCCGGCAGCAGCAGATGAGATTAGCAAATAACTTAGACTCCATACTTCAGATAATCAATCCACTATGCTCTTTGTCCACAACAACAATCCCGACAGATTGTTGGAAATGCCGATCCAGGCATGTGTTCTCCAATATGCCATTCGGTGCACTGCAGGACCTCGTGTTTAGTACGGATCAGTGGAATTACTTTGTTATCCTACCAATTCCTTCTAGATTAGTCATTCATGAGAAATTTATCATCAGCCATTCAAAGGAATTGACCAATCGACATAAAAATATATTAAGAATACATTGCAGTACACTTTTTCATACTAATGGAACTAAACTAAACAAGTTGCCATTAGACATAGCATCTTCATCTAGTGATCTTTTGATATTTATCAATAGCTGCTGTCTCTTGTCGACTAATCACGTATCGGTAAATATGAAAGGATCACAGATCAGATATTACATGTAATGGCACCTGTAGAAAAATCTATAATCTTTTATATTATAAAAAATAAGCTATTTATTTATTATTAAAAATTTACTTCGCTATAAGCAGAAAAGCTACCTGTCGTTATCAATATCAATCAATCAATCAATCGAGACACGGTTAATATTATTTTTAAACTATTAAAGGAATAATTGTAATAAAATTGTGAGTCCCTAACAACAGTTATATAAAATCGCTATCATAATTAACTGTTTTAAATCAGTATTTTGGAAGAAGTGGACGTTAAGGGGATTTCTTTATACAGGTGGACTTGAACTAACTAAGAATATTTTAGTGTTTGGTAGAGTATCGGAAAAATAAGTGATTTTTTTTATTAATAGTGCTTTTGGAATAGAGTTTGGCTGTTTCTGTGAAGTACTCAATAGTGATTGTCGCGTGTGTATTGTGTCTGTTAAACACGTAATTAATATTTTAATTTTTAATTAATAATCCAAATATTTTTTTCGCTTATATTTGCGATTAGTTCAAGTCCACTCTGTATTATTATTAAGCAAACATTTGTACAATGTTTAAAAAAAAATTTTTTGCTTATAAATAATTGCCATACCCCACCACCCCCTAAAATATTCTCAGTTCAAGCCCACCCTGTGTAAACGATAATAACCACAACAATCAATAAGTTACTGCAACAATTAAAGTTATATTTTTTTTAATGCTATATTGTGCGAGAGTAGAACAAATTCCACTGGATAAATAACTTTTAACGACAGTTTAGTGAAGTTTTACCAGTAGATTATGTAGAAAATACAGCATGTTCATGATTTAAAATATATACCCTTCTTGAATACAATAATGAATAAACCCTTTGTACAAGATCTGTTGAAATCCCAGACGATTCTTCGGTGTGTGGAGCCAGCAAAATGGGTCGCCTCCTGTGACTAGACTAGACAACTCATACTAAAACTGTCAATTTAAAAAGATAAGAAGCGCCGCATTGTGACTATTTAAGTGTTTCAATAGAAAACTCCTATCAAATGGAAACTTCGCCGAACGGAAAAAGAATCGAAGCAAACTCTCGTACACTGAAGATAATATTTATACTGAACAAGTTGTGAAAGAAAAAACATCCCATTTCCAAGAAAATCCAGTCTGACAGGTTCTTCGGTGACATTAGAAGATCTAACGAACCACTTAGTTCCTCGAAGCAAAAAATATAATTATTATAAAATTATAGACTTTTTATTTATCTGGATCGCCGCTACAAAGTAAACACCTTGCGAAGACTATCAATTATTCTTTTGTGTTTAAAAATATCTGAGTGTTTTTTTTAACAAAAAAAAACAGCTTTAAGATAATACTGCACTCTCAATGAGCTCATGCTTTCTTTTCTTTTTATCGATGTGAATTACTCATATTCAGAGTTGTTTGTTATGTTTCTTATCGAATAAGTGCTGATTGTGATTCAAAAATATTAAAGCGTGTCTGAAATTCAAGTGAATTATTTCACAAATATTCTTTTCATAAGGCAGATAACGCGAGGTGAATTGCGGTCACTTTAATTGTCTGGGTTTATGAATCAATAAGGTCTGGAATCTCCATATGGATTATTGAATTGACTGAGAATGCTTGAACATTGCTTTAAAATGGAGCATTTAATTTTAATAGTGAATTGTGAAAGATTTGTTATAATATTATATTTGAATATTATCTTTAACGCCTTTTGTATTTTGTTAAATTGATTCAAATTATACTTTATTCTTATAATATTATATAAACGAGCGCCACTCAAACTTTTTGGTACTTTTTGGTACTCGGCAGTCATAGTTTTAATTTATATTTAAGATTAATGTGTACCTATCAATAAAAAATAATTGAAAAAAAAATTTTTTTGGCACAGTAAATTAAATGTTATTAAAAAATAATGTTTTATCTATTGTAAATACAAAAATTTTAAAAATACCAATCAATAATGATACTTTTTCAATTCTTTGCACACCGACTACAAGTTGCATTTAATTAAAATACAAATAAAATAGAGATTATTATCTAAATTACTAGGATGAGGAATATTTGAAGGACCTATAGTTCCTACAGTGCATTTAATTCTTATTTCTTTTATATCCAGCATTATACATATTATTTGTTTTTAGCTTTAGTCCAAAATAAGTTCTTAGTTAAAAAGATGTGGAATTGTGTAGAAGAAGTATCAAAATTATACTTTTTCCCAGATATTTATTTATATACCTATACATCCTGAGAGGTTTCTTTTTACATAACAACGTGTCAATTCATTATCTGACGGTAATCTTAACTATTACTAGTACACAGGTCAACGACTTAATAATTACATCAGTCTTTACCTAACAATACAGGAAATCAGAGTAAACCTGGATCAAGACGGTCGAATGGGATTTTATAAATATAATTCCCGATCTCCTAGTCGTAAAAACCAATTAATTTTTGACGAGCAATATTTGAACTCATGACTAAAGTATGTTTAACCTGGCCCCTGGGTGTTATTAGTAATTAAATATGTTATTGGCCAACTTTATTATAGAATAGCAATTTCTCTCTTAGTCATAGCAGCTATTTTTATGATGATCAACATTGTGGGGGAACTTTGAAGGGGTGATCGATTATCGAGATGCGTTTTCTCTACGGGGCGTCTTCGTATGTAAAAGTAGTGTGAACTTTCACCGTGATTGATGATCTGATAAGGCAGAATTGATTAGTCTTAATCAAAATGGCGATGGCATGTTTCGATTGTACGGCTCATATGTTAGTCAACGATCCGTTTCTGCTATGAATAGAATGTCCGTTGTTTACATCTTGGAGTTGTGCCGTGCTAACATGTCGACACTTGTGGACTCTTTGATCTCAGAGACACTCTCATCGTTCAGGGGACATATTATGTTGTAGAGACACCTTTCTTAAGACATCTAATTGTGAGATCCATTTGCATATTTATAACAGCCAAAGACAACCTTCCATGCCATTAATATTCATACCACACACATACTCAAAAATCAAATCATCTATTTTCAACCCTAAATATAATCTGCATATAATGCAATATCATTGTATCTCAGGTTGATTTTTTGTAATAATCAAAATAAATTATACAACATGCCATCGTAAAATAAATTGTATCTATCATAATTTATTATGACAACAGCAAGTGTATTTTAAATGCTGACAACACTTTGCGAATCCTAAATTTAGGAAATCAAAAAACAATTCTATTTCTATTAATTAATTCATAAAAATATAAGAATATTTTTATCGCTAATTTGATGGAAAATCGACACACCACTCAATAAATTCTAATTTTTAACTATATATGCAAAAAAAAAAACATTTGTATACTTTTTCTCACTTATATAACCATAAAGATTACAAAATGTATAAGCTCATATTTAATTGTGATTCCATATATTCTTGAATTTTTGGCATATTACTTTTTCAATAGTTATTCGTGATTGGATTTCAAGCTGAAAACATAACAAATATGATTTTTTAATAAAGTAGTCTTTTAGCAGCCTTCACTATCCATCTCATATCACACTAAAACCCAATACAATATCACTAAAAGGCTTTAGCACTCCGATGGAGAATATAACACATCTTTGAGGCTGAAAACGAGATGTTAAACTTTGTATTCAAAAAGATATAAAAATAACTCACACGAGCATTCTAAATATGCATAGCATTTTAATTGTACGCATTGCATTTTAGTTCTAAAATGGACAATTCTCTGTCATTTATTAAAATTTTATTTTATGCATCCAATAGACAATTAAAAAAATACTTTAAAAAAATACTGCCTTATCTGTGAGAAGGTTCCATGACGTTTGAGAAAGAGACACTACAGAAAACGACATTTCAGTAAAGTAAAGTTAGTAACGGACACTTCAACACAGGACAAATCATATCGCTACAAAATCAACACTGAGACAAGTCATAAAGCGATATTACAGAACGTGCATTTTGAGAACACGTACAAATCAACACAGCTCCATACTAACAACACTATTCTTGTGTCTAATTAGATTACCTGTGTACTTTGAAATCACACACATTATTACTATCATCACCACCATTCATAACATAATAATATACATTGCATTATCATCACCAGCGCTATTAATAAAATACTAATATTTTTTTAATCATCATCACCTTCGGTATTAATAAAATATGTGATAATCACTTCAGTATTTAGCTCACAATCCAGGAAATCAGAATATACCTGGATCAAGACGATCGTCTGGGATTTTATTAATATTATATCCGATCTCCTTGTCTTAATACCCGATCAAAACATTTTTTTTACTAATTTGGATTTAATCCCATGGATACAGTATTTGTAGCCACATGGTTAATATTTTGTAGAGGTTTTATTCACTGAATTGTAATATTGGGTTATTTCAATGACAATGGCTGCAACTATTGTATCGACTATTAAATAGTAGTGTGCTATCAAATAAATCACTGTAGTTGGATCAGCGATGCTTTGACTTCCGAGCGTGCACATTGGTCACAGAAGTGCAATCCGTCACCATTTCGGGATGAAAGAGGGCATAATTTATGTGGTGTGTACATGAGACCAGGTGGGTCCAGATGTGAACACAACAAAACAGTAATCGATTATGGCACGCTCCAAAGAGATTGAAATGTTGGATACCATGTCTGTGGGAACTTCGCGACTCACTTCGTTCCGCAAAATGCACCCAAGCTGGACCCACCACACCATGACATCAAACAGTGCCGACCACTTTTATCAAAAACATGCACACTATACCAAGATATTCATCGAAATCATCCACTATGACTACTCTTTCAACTCAAAAACACAACTACTTACTAACGCCGCTGAATTGAAGCCAATGGGAAATTGCATTACGGGGAGAACAGTTTCAATACGTCAGCTAACATGTTTTTCAACATAACTGTTCAAATATGAATTAAATTATCCCTCCCAAGCATTTTTGATCTGCAATCACATTTTGCACTTAAAAATAAAAAATAAAATAACCACGCAATGGGTATTTTATATGAATGAATTCACTCCGAGCAACTAACAATCCAAACCAAGAAATAAAAGTAAGCATGACTAGAAATGATAATACGGATCGATAAAACTTCAATTCCAGCAGAATTCGAACTCTTTGTATATTGTTTTTGAACCTTTCGATGAAAAAGTACTTACATATTTGATATTGTACTTGAACCTGTGTCTTTTTGGATTGATCCCAGACAAAGGGACAATTAGGATCAATCGACATATTACCAGGCTATACAACCGGATATATAAATTTCCAAGATGGCAGATCAATTAGATGAGTCTGAGTGAGATAACACTAATATAATATTTTTTTTCCGGTGAATTCTCGATATAGGTGTACATTACTGTTGTTTAGATACTTGTAATCACCTTGAGAGGTGCCTTTGTCAAACTCATCTGTTTGGTCCGCCATATTGACATTTATACACCCAGTTATATGGCCTGTTAATATATCGGTGGTATTTGATTAGTGCGCTTGTAAGCTGCATTTATTCAAGGCCCAAGGTAAAAAATGATAAATTTTGATGCTTCCGCATATTGGCTGGTTTTTGACTACTTGATCTACTTGAAGTAAGCACGCATTTAGCCACTCATACGATATATTTTTTATTATTATTAAGAGAAAACAGTCGTCTGGAATACTAGAGATCCTACATCTCTGATGGAGCTTTTTTGAGAGGGTTTTTAGACACAACAACATGTTAATTGTTTGTCGGTGATCTTAACTATTGCTAGTTACAGAGGTCACCGACTTAATAACCTTACAATCCTGGAAATCAGAGTAAACCTGGATCAAGACGATTGATCAGGATTTAATTAATATTATACCCGATCTCGCAGTCGTAATAACCGATCAAATCAATTTTAAAAAATTGACTTGAGTGGGATTTGAATCCATGACCACAGTATTTGTAACCACGCGTCATATCCCCTGAGGTATCACGCTGGTATGCTGCGTTATGTTTATATCTATGGTATTATTTTTTTCAATTAATAATAGTATTTAATATTTGGTTTGGCGGAGTAGCAGCCCTGGAGGCTTTCAACCCTGAGCTGCAGCTGGAGATGTTAGTGTGGAGAGTAGGTTGCCGACAAAGAAGCCGTGATGAGGAGGTGGATTGTGGGGGAATCTTTAATAGTAATTGATAGTGCTGGCCCTGGTACTTGACTGGATGACCACTCCTACACGCGTCAACCTGGAACCTGAATGTCAAAGCAGTACCGCCATCACATGTACTCCGACTATCGCATCGCATTATAACCATTTACACAATAAACATCTGTAATCATTTATATTCATGCACATTATCACAACACCTCTGGATGACCCATACGAATTATTCTAGCCTTGCGTGACGAGTATAAAAATTAAAACTAATGTGGGATATATTCCTTAGGGTTGTCTCATCTCCAGCAGCACCAAAATTATTTTTCACTTTGGACCTTCAATCTATGCAGCTTACATGTCAGATACCACCGATATATTAGCAGGCCATATAACTAGACATGGCACCGGGACCATTTAGAATTAGACGGAACGATGAGATTTATATAAGAGCGTGAACGTAGTGCAGTTTATTAGGGCTTTAACATTAGGTTGGGTTAAAGAGCAGGAGGGATAGTATCGGAAATACTATCCAGCAAGCCTGTGGGTAAGAGAAGGCAGGGTAGACCTAGGCTAAGATAAGGTAGTTAGGAGTTTAGAATTTAATAACTGGAGGAGCATTAAGTGGAAGATGCTGGTGCGGGAAGCCTTGGTTCATCACTGAACTGGAGTGCTTGTGATGATGATGATGATAACTAGATATATAAATATGAATATGGTCGACCAAACAGATGTGTTTAACTGAGGCAAAACTGTAATCAAGGTAACAGTAATGAATAGCGATGTACACCTATCGAGAATTTATACTAACTAAGATTTTAAACATGCTTAAACAATTAAGACTCGTCTACTTGTCTGCCATCTTGGTATTATGGATTGACACGATACCACTGATATATTGGCAGGCCACACGACTGAATGTATATACATATATCAAGATAGTGGACTAAGCAGATGAGTTTGAATGAGGCAACCTCTATCTAGAATTTAGCTCGCTGAAACAATTAAGTGTTGTCTCGTCTACTCGGTCCGCCATCTTGGTATTTATACATCCAGTTGTATGGCCTGCTAATTCATCGGTGGTATCGACTAGTCTCAATTAATGTGTTTTTTTTAAATATCCAGATTTAATGATACATTTATAGTTTAGATGTAGATATATTTTTTGTATTGAGTTTGGCCAGGATTTGAAGTTGAAAACGATTATGAATAGCCCCAATTAGCAAGAACTTATCAAATCAACAAACACATTTTTTTCAATTATTTTCCTGGATTTACTAAATATGTTTAAAGTGTCTCAAATATGGTTATTACAATGTTTCGGTATAGCGCATATCTAAATTATCAAATATTTAATATTTTATGTGTATGTGAATGAAAATGTGTCGTCCGTTGATCTTTTACCTTGGTGGGCTATTTGCAGGAAATGTGTCGGTTTGCAAAAGTGAGTTTTGTGAAAAGGAAAGATAAGAAGAAACCCATCTGCATCCAGACGTTTTGTCCTGATGCGCAATTCAGATAAGCAACATTTTAGAAAAGCAGGTGGATTTTTCATGAGAACTTCGGCAATGAAGACCATTTCCATTACCTACCACGGCGAGTCTTTTTTTGCGAAATGCAAATACTCAGTCCTTTTTTGCATACCGTATAAAGAATACATTGTAGGCCTGCAGCAAACATACGTTGTTTGCCACAAGTAAATATTCAATACTTGTACCACGACAGTGTAATTTGACTTCAATCTTCTTACAAGATTATAATATTTACATATAATCCATAATCCTAAAATAAGTCGCCAGCGTAAAAACGTGTGACCATTTACAAATTACCTTTAAACTCAATGAGGAGAACACGTACTTTTGGGGTGAATTTTATAGAAAGAATCCTTCGCTAAACCATAAAGTGCATTGTTCCTGTTGAAATATTAAACCCATTTATAAACCGTTCATTTGTGGAGCAGTCTATCGATGCGTTATTGTATTTTATATGTATATTGCGCAAATGGAGTTCGAAAGAGTCTCGAAGCCCGCTGTTTTCCTTTTGTTGGCTTTGTCTCCTCGGTTCCTTTTAAATGTAGACATATGTTCACTTTTTTTTACCGCCGAGACTAATTACATGATTTATGTGAACTCTTCTGCTGGACGTCCATTTTGTCCATCGGGTGGCGGTATTGTTAGAATTTTGTCGGACAATTCCGTTCCCAAATTATTATTCTTCATAAATGAACCTTTAAAATTGTGTATTTGGGTGAAAACAAGCGAGCCAAATTAATTATAAATTTTATTATGCGTGAATAAACCCTCCATTGAAAGAGTGCATTATTTGATAACAAATATGTACATCAAATTGTCGAAACACACATTCAGTTCTCTTTGAAAATAACATCACAAACAAATACATTGTTTCCACTCCATATATGAAATAAAATCTAGTAACAGCCTTTTGATGTCGATAGTCAATTGCACAGTAATATGTCCATGTTCATTTGCAAAACTAGTCCAAGTGTAATATGGCTTTTATTTTAACTCTCTGATATTTGGACAAAACATTTTAAGATAAACATCTAAAGTTATCAATACATCATAAAATTTATCAATATTATTTCATATGTTCTACCTATTAGATTGTTCTGTTGACCTCCGAAAATACAACCAGAATAATATGTAAAATATTTTAGCACATAATAAAGTAATACAATAAAAATGTAAGCCTCGCAGTGCTCCAAAATTCAATTAAAACCCCCCCTTTTTAACACTCTTGGCCGAGCATGGGTTGTGTGCAATATGCATCATATACAAAAATTATCAAATATAGAATGCTTTTAATTGAATGGCATAAAATTCATAATTTTGACATTATTTAGTGGACAAATTTTTACTCTTCGGTATGAATAGTAATAGTATATTCAATTTATTATTTATGTTACAAAACCGATTGCAATTTGTATCGTATAACTTTACAACCACCCGTTCTCGGAAAAGACGTATACATATAGAGATCGTATAGTTTTTCATGAAGTTTCATGTAGTTCAAAATGTGTAAAGAGAATGAATGATTTTTTTTTCAATTAAAAGCACTGCAAATTTCAAAGTGACCTGTGATCGTTTATAATTTGGGCTCGAAATGAAATGTCTGATGAATATTTGAATGAAGGCCTCAAAATGGCATGGAAGCCTTCCGTGTTGAAAAGCAGCACACAAAGGCCAGGCTTAATGGAGACGGCTCATTTGTATGGCTTCATCGCTCACCACAATGACGCTAATTACTTTATGTAATTACCACTAGCTGAAAAAAAATGAACACTTAGGTACTATGAAAATACTGTTTGATCTCATTTTGCGAAAGGCATCTGTAGAAGCTTCCTTTAAGCGAAAGAGCTACTCTTTTATCAAATTAACGATTAAAATTCAAAATCCAACACTGCCTGTTGATGTTTTTTATACAATAAATTATTTAAAAACATTGTTTGTGCGATGTAATTTTTAAATATTCCATCTCAACATCTTACTTCTTATCTAAATCTTCTGATATTATATGTATAGTTTTAGGCTTTTAAAAAATAACATTATTTGCAGAAAAATTGTCACTACGACAGCACTATGTAGGTGTGACGTCAATGCCCATGGATTTCGTGTTCTATTTATGGTATATAATAAATAAGTATTTTTTGTGTTTTGACTACCTACATAAATCTCATTTTAAATTGAAATGTAATTCCTTAAAAAATACTCTGTAATGTTACGTGATTTTTTTATCACACTAATAGCATCAATTAAATACATTATAACCATGAATCATATATTTTTAATTTGAATGTATTGTGTTGCATATAATGCCGCGTACAGACACTCGAGAATGTTAGTAAATGTATACGAATAGCGAGAATAGTACATTCGTGGACATTTGCATTGATTGGTCGTGTGGTGAATTTTTAGCAAATGAAATCAAATGTTTAGAATACCGATCATTGGATTCGCGTAATGTGTAATATTGCAAGTTTTAATATTATTTAACAATATTAAATTTAATTCTCGCGAACATTCGCACGAGTGTATGGATGCACCATTACCTTTTAAAATTATCTATATTATATGATTAGGGTCTTAACTCATCCTACGTATTACGCCACAAAGTTATGTAATAGTATTTCGGAGGATTCTGTAAAAACTTCCTAATGCGACGGTCGTGTATAAAAAAGTATGTGAATTGCCGGGTTGAAGGCACACGCGATAAACTCTTTTAGTCGGCTATCAAATTAAAAGTTGTTAGATGGTGGTGCCACTTTTGGGAGGAGAAATATTATTATTTTTTTCCCTCCTCCGAACGTTAAAACTCCATTAAGGCCTCAAAACCCCGAGGATATGTCCGCTGGAGTCACTCTTCGGGGAAGGTCGCACACCTTGGGAGAACTCGTTCAGGATATGATGTAACCAATCACGATTTCCGCATTGTAACGTATATTTTATAGTAAAATACAAATAATTAAAAGACGACACCAATGAGACTCCAAATTGAATATGAGGGTATGTCAAAAGAGGATTATAGCTGCTAATTAGTTAACATCATAATGTATCTACCACTAAAACCCATATATTATTGACCAAAATTATTTAATTTTAAAACCATTTTATCTAGTTAAGTATAGAATATCTTAATTTTCTATGAATATGTAAATTTCATACGTTGACGATTTTTCATGAATGCATTATTCAGCTTATATTCTTATTACATTATCCATTTAGAGATTAGATGATTATATAATATAATGGGAAAATGTAATGGACAAAAAAAATCCAGACAGATTATAAAAAATTTAACATAAAATAAATGATTTGAAGTAACAAATTGACTATGAAATTGATGCGTTTTTTTAAATTATACCACATGATTTGTTTGCTACTTGCTTATTTGAGTAAATCAAAAAACATATTTAATTAGTATAACAGTATTAAGCTTTTCATAATTTTATTCTTTGATTGAAAAACTATTTTCACAGAAATTTTCGCGACGTAATGTATGTGCAAATTTAATGTATTCTAAAGTCAATTTAATATATGATACAAATCACCTGGGAGAATTATACCTTTAAAACTTCAGCATTTAATACTTATATAATATGTATGTATATAATTTTTAATAAGGTATTTAGTGTACGCTCGTCCTAAAATTAAGTATCTTGTCCTATTTGAAAAAGAAACCTTTCGTAAAGTACATACTTAGAAGAAATCCAAAACTGAGTTTTAACAGTTGGAAGCCTCAGAAGCGATTCAGAATAAAGTTTATCCAATTTTCACGATTCCGCTCCAACTTTTACATCGCCGCCGTTTACGCAAGTTTATGTCACACCTTTCGAGCTTTTGAAAGGCACACCTTGTTTGTATTTCTTTTTAACTGAGCAAATTTGTTTTTGACACTTATCACAATGAGAGTCACGTTGAAAGGGGCAAAGGTTATTGGGAAAACTTTCGTCGGGGTGGTGAAATGAAGAGAGTCCTAACGACTGCTGGATATTACATAATATTCTTCTGAATTTTCAATTTCGAGAATTCAAATAAGATGTTTTACTCCCCCCGAATAAATTGTCACGTTTCTTTGTATTGTACCACTCGACAAACGCCCTTAACGAGGTACTTTGATGATATCGACGAATGAATGAATAAATAAATAAATAATATCATTCAAACACTGTCTGAATTCTACTTTAATGTGATAATGATTGACCAAAAATCATGTAAAGCAATTATTTTCAAATATTAAATTAAAACTCGCTTAATTTATATAAATAAATTTTACCAAAAACAAATTTTACTTTAACCATTCTGATACGTTTTTTCTCAAAAATGTTATACAAATTATTATTACAGATTTATTCAGGGATAAACCAATCCTTCACCCATAAAGTTTCAATGTATTTCTACTAAGTATCATTTTTCTGTTTTTTAGTTTTCAAAATCTATTTTTACGTATGTACTTAGATCAATTGAAAAAAATTTTGTTACTTCCACTCTTAGCAAAAAAAATATTTTAAAACTTTTCGGCTAATCAATTATTATAATCATAATCAGAGACAATAAATAAGATTTATAGATTAGATATTGAAAATTTAAAGGAGAATAAAGAAAATTAAAAAAAATATATAAATAAGAACTTTCAGTATATACAATCAAAGAATATATGTATTTTAAAAGTTCGGCCAAACAGAATGAGAAATCCAATCGCAGCGAACTGTCAACGGTTGAACATCTATGAAACTCCAATACGCGAGGAGTTCGCTGTCAAAATCATATATTTTTACCCGTTGACAGTTCGCTACGAATGGATTTCGCATTCTGTTTGGCCAGGCCTAATACAAATTAAATGTTATTATTTTATGATTCCTAGACATAAAATGTTTTAGATATGGATGTGTCATTTCATCATCATCATTATCATCTAAAGCACTCCTGTAAACTTCGGGAATAAGTAGCTGAATTATTATTATTATTAATAATACATTGAAACAAATTACATTGAGTGTATAATATAAATAGGTTAGGTATTGTGTTAGGGTTAATGAGGCCTGAGATCGAATCATATTGATAGTGAAGCCAAATTAGGAGCATCAAGGGCGGGATTAACTCTAATGGCGGTTTGAGTTTCGATCGATTTTATTACTCTCACATAGGGAGAGAGGCGCAATTACGTCCAATTGAATAGGCTTTATTTATTCATTTTTTTCTTAAGCCACCCCGTGTGTATGTGTGTTATATTCAACACCAAGAGGCCGCTCAACCGATTTTTATTCCCCGCGTCAAATAAAACCGGAGCGAGCAACAAAAAACCAACGGACCGATCTAATATGCCCTGCACGAGATGCCAAGATGCTGCGCTGCTGCATCTCCTTCGAGGGACTTTCACACCCTCCCGAATCAATTATAATTTATTACTATATTAATATAATGAAGGTGTAAATACGTAAGCTTACGAGAAAACTAATCACACATTTTGAAATAAATTTATCGCAACATTTTATAATATATTTTAACCATACATGCATATTAGGCCAGATATTTGTGAATATGGTTATATTGAACTACTAAATAATTCAAATATATTTAGTATACCTACCGTTCAACTTGATTAAATTTGGGAGTTTATTTATTATTAGGTATATAATAAGTAGCCAAGACTGAGGAGGATAGGCTACTTAGGTTCGAGCGGAAGATTCTTAGGAGGATCTTGGGTCCTGTTCGGGAGGCACCGGGACTATTTAGAATTAGACGGAACGATGAGATTTACTCATTATATAAGAGCGTGAACGTAGTGCAGTTCATTAGGGCTTTAACATTAGGTTGGGTTAAAGAGCAGGAGGGATAGTATCGGAAATACTATCCAGCAAGCCTGTGGGTAAGAGAAGGCAGGGTAGACCTAGGCTAAGGTGGGCGGACGAGTTCTATAAGGTAGTTAGGAGTTTAGGTATTAATAACTGGAGGAGCATTAAGTGGAAGATGCTGGTGCGGGAAGCCTCGGTTCATCACTGAACTGGAGTGCTTATGATGATGATGATGATGATATAATAAGCAGACCTAGGGGGAGGAAGTGCAAAGTGTATATTGTGTTTAGGCTTAAATTATATGAAATACATTAATTTGGGTCGGATTAACACGATACCACTGATATATTGGCAGGTCATACAACTAAATGTATAAATATCAAGATGGTGGGTCAAGCAGACGAAAATGACTGCAACCTCTATCGAGAATTGATATTTAACGTACTCAAACAGTTTAAACAAAGATATTTATATATCCATCTCTATGGCCTGCTAATTTATCGGTGGTATCGGTAAAGTAATGGATTCCCAGTCATACGTCACCGTAAACGTATACCGTAAATACGATAGTAGAGTTACTTAGCTACGCTTATGATCGGTTTTTTGTTAGTTAATGTCTCGTCTGAGCCTTGGGGCACTAATTAATAAAATACCTATCAAAAGTACAACAAAGTAATTCTATCACCGCCTTTAAGGTGAACGTTTACAGCGACGCACGCCTAGGAATCCCAAACTTTACATCAGTTAACAATTGAAACGGATTTTTGCAATTCCTCCCTTTAAGTCTGATAATAAGTTATTATTAATAACTACAGCTACACTACTCGAATATTGTACGATAAAGTCTAGTGAAATTACTGAATAATTGAGTGATGGATATAAAAATAAGTTTTTTTATCCATTTTTAAACACTTTGAACTAAATGCTTACTTTGGTATAAAGACCTTGATTTAATACGCTTAAAAATAATGAGTTTAGTTTAGTAGGTAGACATGGAAAATTAATCATATGTGTACATACTGTGTGTGGTTTGAAATTGTTTAATTATTTAATAGTCCCGGATTTAAGATCCCATCCCTATGATTACCACAAACCATTCTCTCCGTGCTAGAAGATTCTTCGTAAAGAGCAACATGCATTCTCGATTTGGTGTCGCTCTTGAAATTAAAATGGATCAACCTTCGCCGGGTATCTTTTGTAAAGTGAGGGAGACCTTTTAAACCCACTAAATATAACACCACGTAACACTTTAATGTGGCTTGTATTCGAATCAAACAAAATGTATCTATGTATTATCATATTATTTTAACTGCGAAATAAGGAAAGTGAACTGTCCCCGGTAAACGATTAAATGGAGTGGTTTCTGTTTTAAACATTATTTAATAATATCATCTAAAATTTCTTTATAATACTAAACTGATTCCCAAATACAATTGAATTGGTTAATTGGTGATCATGACTTTAATATTAATAAATTTACATAACCTTACGTGGTCGACTAATGGAAATTAGAATTCGGTAATTTTTCTACCAAACAGATTGTTAAAGAATTATGAATTTTATATTCACAATTTAATTATAATGCCGCGTACACATACTCAATATTAGTGAATTTAGTGATTCGTCAAATGTGGTGAATTTTTACTAAATGAATTCAAATATTTCAAACACCGATCATCCGTTATGCGTAATATTGCGAGTATTTATATTATTTAAGAGTATTAAATTGGATTCTCGCGAACATTCGCTCGATTGCGTTCGCGCGAGTGTGTGCATGCACCATAATACCAACTCATAATCTATTTGGTACATTTCATCAAGTGACCAAATTTTAAGATCAAGCACAGATAAAATATAAATATGATTCAATAACAATCAGTTAGTAATGTATAAGTTTTATTATGATGTGGTGATTGTGTTAATAAATTAGATAGTGGCCTATCTATCTGTATAGTGGATGTGGGGGGCTTCGAGGCCCACCGATCGTGTAATGAGGCCCCCTTTATAAAGTATCCCGCCAAATTACATCGGCCCCTATCTTGATTTATTATCATCATAATCAAAGCGGCCATGACGATTAAAATAATATTTAAAAAATACAATGTAACAAACCTTATCAATACTTGCATAACAAGCACTCAAAAAGTTTTGAATCAGCAACCACTCAAAAAGACTGATGTAGGCTTGAGATTTCCTGGAAGGTACGATTTAGCACTTGAATGACTGACAAAATTCAAACAAGCAACGGCTAGTTTTATCAAACAACATTCTTGTTGCATTATTTTATTAATCCTTACAATCTATAAGTAGCTATAATACTCATCGTCTGTAACTTAACATGATATTTAACTTATTATCAGATATAGTCCAAGTGGGTATAATGAAAATCTTTGACGTTCGAGCTCTGAAACGATTTCCTTTATTATTTGATTATTGTATTATTTTATATCAACTCTCTTATATTTGCACAAAATATATGAAATACGACTACAGTTATAATGCTTATCAAACATTAATTATTATATTCATGGGAGAAACTATCAAGTTAAATGCAATTTTCAAAAATAGTTATTTTATTTTATTATGATATAAATTTATTCTGTTAATATCCGAAAATTCTAATAAAATATACATTTTCCCGCATAATAAGCAATGTTTGATAATAAAAATGAAAGCCGCGCAGTGCTCTACGATTATGAGTAATATAAAAGCTTTTTTTTTCACTCTCTTTTCCGAGCTTTGGTCATCAGGTAAAATATTAGTGATTAAGTTATACACATGGAAGTTCAATTATTAATTTTAAAAACAAGTAACCTGTTTAGTTATTATTATAACGTGCTGTCACTGAAAAGGAGGACAGTCTAATAATCGTATTTACTTTATCATCCAGGAATACAGAATAAACTAGGATGTCGATATGATCGAGAAAATCTTTTATAATATTTCTAGCCCTTATTCCCTGAACTGTTCATTGCGTGCTTTGTTCGTTTTACAATTTATTTATTAAATATAAATAACAATAATTAATGTGTTACATAATTAATTAATGAGTGTTAAATTAACTCTTTCTTATTTATTTTGGCACAAGGATCATTATTCTTCATCTTTGTATACTAAAATGCCCGTTTTAAGCTTGGGGTTCCTAGGCGTGCGTCTCCGTAAACGTACACCGTAAAGACGATAATAGAGTTGCTTTGCTGTACTTTTGATCGGTTTTTTGTTAATTAGTGCCTCACCCGAGCCCCAGACGAGATATTAACTAACAAAAAACCGATCATAAGTGTAGCTAAGTAACTCTACTATCATATTTACGGTGTAAGTTTACGGTGACGTATGACTGGGAATCCATTACTTTATCCGATACCACCGATAAATTAGCAGGTCATACAGATGGATGTATAAATATCTTTGTTTAAATTGTTTGTGTACGCTAAATATCAATTCTCGTCAGAGGTTGCAGTCAATCTCGTCTGCTTGACCCACCATCTTAATATTTATACATTTAGTTGTATGACCTGCCAATATATCAGTGTTATCGTGTTAATCCGATCAAATTAATGTATTTAATATAATATAAGCCTAAACACAATATACACTTTGCACTTCCTCCCCCTCGCCCGAGGCTCAGACGAGACATTAACTAACAAAAAACCGATCATAAGTGTAGTTAAGTAACTCTACTATCGACGTATTTACGGTGACGTATGCTTGGGAATCCATTACATCGCCACTGCAGATAAGAATGTTAGACAACTGTATGTATAAATATCAATATTGCCTGTCAAACTTATCTACTTGATCCTCCATATCCAGTTGTCCGACTTTCTAATATGGGTGGTGTCGATCTAGCTCGATTCGTTTTCTATCACTATTAATTTTGCAAATTTATGATTTGGAGTATAAAAGCACGGTTGGTCGACGTGTTTGAGATGAGCTGGGTTATCCTGGCGAAGGAGTACATTGGTAAGGCTGATGATACATTTATTATGAGGATATAATAGTGTATGGTGTGGCCGCACACAAAATAAATTAGGCACAGGCCACGCCAGATAAAAATCTGTCCGCCGACCGACGGTAGCTGAAAGCGCCCTTTTTGGATGCTTTGTTGCCGCCAACTCACCGCCATACACGATCATCATCATCACCAGCATTCACATCATCACATATACACTTATATGTACTCTATACTACTCAGGATTACTTGCAACGCTGGAGAATATTTATTATTTATTCTAATTTCAACCAGCCAAGCAACTTACTATTCAAATGTGATCACGTGACATGAAACAACATTTTACCGAATAAATATTAATATACTTATACTTAAATTTGATCATTGTCACATCTCGGTGAAATTATAAGGGTGTTATGTATAAAAATAATGATAGAAGTAATGCGCTGGTTACACAGTGTGACCCAACTTGCACTGAGTACCTACTTTACTCACAAATAACTTTTTTCTTAACTAATGTAACGGATTTTAAAAAAAATAATACAAATTTTATTAGTACGTATATCTAATAGTTTTTATTGGTCACATTTCTGACAATCACAGTTGATATTTATTATTTATTTTCGTAAATTGCCATCATTCCACGCCAACCGAGTACAAACTATTAAAATTATGTGAAAGATCTAACATCAAATACAAAAAATGTGTATTGAAAAAACATGAC